>WBNM01017757.1:33265-48549 GCA_013399055.1 Ramphastos sulfuratus | reverse complement strand
TTCTATGATTCTATGAATCTGAAGGTGCACACNTGATTCTATGAATCTGAAGGTGCACACGTCCATGGGATCTGATAAGATGCATCCATGAGTCCTGAGGGAACTGACAAATGAAATTGCTAAGCGTCTATCCATAATATTTGAGAAGTTGTGGCAGTCCAGTGAAATTCTTGCTGGCTGGAAAAGGATAAACAGAAGACCCATTTCAAAAAGGGGTATAAAGGAAGACCTGGTGAACTACAGGCCAATCAGTCTCACCTCTGTCCTTGGCAAGATGATGGAGGAGATCCTCCTGAAAACTACACTAGGATAGGGCACACAGAAAATAAGGAGGCAATTGGTGATGGTTAACACGGCTTTACTAAGGGCAAATCATGCCTGACAAATTTGGTGGCCTTACATATTAGGAATAAAATCGTTACTGTGAAGGTGGTGGGGCACTGAAACAGGTTACCCTGAAACGTTCTGGATGCCCCATCTCTGGAACTGTTCAACGCCAGATTGGATGGGGTTTTGAGCAACCTGGTCTAGTGGAAGATGTCCCTGCCCATGGCAGGGGTATTGTAACTATATGATCTTTAAACATTCCTTCCAACTCAAACCATTCTGTGATTCTACAATAAAATGAAATATCTGCTGAGAACACCATAAGACTTGTATTGTCCTTGCCCTAAGCAATGATGGCATAACCATAAGGATGGAATAAGCACTGTGATGTCCAAAAGTGTCCAAAAGAAGATCCAACAACCTATGAAACTTGAAAAGATCAGAAATGGAGGAAACACAAGTTGCAGTCCTATGAGGATTACCTACTGCTGGTTCTGACAGTTCTTTGGAGTGTGGAGCAAAGCTGCACTGAGCTGGTAGGTCCACACCTGAGAAGCATTCAGGCACACATTCAGACCTTCAAAGCCAGAAGGCAATCTAAATCAGGATGGATCCGTTTCTGTGGAAGACAGACAGCATTGTGAGCAGATGATCTTTTTCATTTGGGCTTGAAACTGCCTCAATACTCTTTGCAATATTTGCTAAATATTGTCAAATTAGCCAGAACCCAGACTTGATTATGGAAAGAATGATAATCTACACACAAACATTTCCTTGCTTTTCTCAGAAATGATGCCTCAACAAAGGATTAATCTGCCTGAGGACAAGAGTAGTCAAGGGAGATTTCTCAGGTCTAACAATCCACTGATGCTAAATCAATATTCCCAGGACTATGTAGATAATTCTGCTGAGCCAGAAGCCCTCAGACAAAACCTATGGAATTTAGGGCAAGTTCTAGGAAATCAAGAGCTAGAAAATGAACTCGGGTGCTTTTATATCAAACTAAGTGACATTGGCTTCTTTTATACTCTTAGCTAATATGTCAATAATTTACATCGTTAAATGGTCAGAACGGTCCCTGATGTACTCCTGGTCTGCACTTTCTCCAACAATACCTGAGAATAATGGTTGAAAAAAATATATTTAGGAGGTCATTTCACAAAGGCTTTATGCATGCAGATGCTCTGGTTTGGAGGCTGGAAGAACTCCATAGCATAGACAATGTCTGCTTTTATGCCAGGCAGCCTTCACATGCACGAGTACCTTCATTTTCATTTTTAATTCACTGCTTTAGGTATCATGAACAATCTTCCTGCTTCTGTCCAACACCACATATGAAAAGATCTTTTCTACTCCTCTATTAATCTCTAGTGTCATAACACAAGAACAGATCTTGACTAGAAAAAAAGATTATTTCCTCAATTGTAATTAGTATTTAATTTACTATTCAACTGAGCAAAAGCAAAGCTCAAGTTCTCATTGTTCTAAAATGTGTGGTGTTTATGGTAAATGGTAATTGTCTTTCAAAGAAAATTTCTGTCCAAGCTTAGAGTGTAAATGTAATTTGCTATCTGTCAATTCCTATTAGCAAGATTCTGTACAACCAACTTGCTGGGGTGACAATTTCTGAAATCTAGGTTTTGATTTATAGTATGTCCAGAGGATTAAAATACTACTTAAGATTTACAATAATTGCTAGAGCTGCAGGAAAGAGAAGCAACACAAATCATTTGATATAATAGAACTTCATGTGTATGAGCTGCTGTATTAGCTTATCATTCAACTGTTTTAATATTTTAACTCGAAGGCTCCTATCAAAGAAATTACTAGTCTTAATAACAGTGTGAATTACTGGCAATTTACAGATTATTCATTTCAGTGGCCATAAGTTCCCCTTCCTTTGAGACCTTATGAACTTCAGCTGCAGTAGATTTATAACTCTGCTTTGGAAATCATAACTTAAATTCAGTTAGGACTTATTATCTTCCCTTGCAAATTGTTAAGATTAAGTTGTGAAAGAAATGTACAAGTTTGGATTTAATAAGGGCTTCATTTCCACTGGACAACAAATATGCAGCAGTATCAAGTCTCTGAAGTCGTTTAAATGATTTCAAATTTCCTAAAAGCCTAAAATTAAGCTTATATTTTGTTTTTTAGAGATTTTGCTTCTGTTTCAGAATGTTTGAATGTATAAACCCCACATAATTATCTATATAAAAGGAGAGTAAGTCTGTTTACTTCATCTGCTATTCCAGTACTTGTGCAATGGAGGGCTGTGGAAGCTCCAACACAAAGCTTCCTAACTGAGGGAGAGGCTGAGGGAGCTGGGATTGTTTAGCCTGGTGAAGAGGAGGCTCAGGGAAGACCTTATTGCTGTCTACAACTACCTGAAGGGTGGTTGTGGCCAGCAGGAGGTTGCTTTCTTCTCTCAGGCAACCAGCACCAGAACAAGAGGACACAGTCTCAAGCTGTGCCAGGGGAAGTTTAGGTTCGAGGCGAGGAGAAATTTCTTCACTGAGAGAGTCATTCGCTACTGGAATGGGCTGCCCAGGGAGGTGGTGGAGTCACCAGCCCTGGACGTGTTCAAGGCGGGTTTGGATGTGGCACTTGGTGCCATGGTCTAGTCTTGAGGTCTGTGGTAACGGGTTGGACTTGATGATCTTTGAGGTCTCTTCCAACCTTGGTGATACTGTAACTGTATGGAAGATCATAATTTAGATACACGCAGTTGGTTCAATTATCATTCCCTTAGAAAAGAGTCAAAAGGACAAGTGATAACACCAGGAATTAAAGCAAATGAAATGAACAAGACACATACAACTGAAAAGTAGTAGGATGCTGATGGCCAAGGGTACTTACCGAAGTGTTTAATGCTGGGTAAGTATGTGTATACTTGTGCTGATGCTTTTGTAATCAAAGCAGAAGAACTGGCTACTTTCCAAATAGAGCAAGCAACATCATATGAGAAATATTAATTTTCCCAATAGGTGAACTCATATACCCTTTCTGAAAAGCAAGAGGTCAAGGAGTTGAATACGATCCTGTTTAAGATGCATATATGAAAAATGAATGTTTTAAATCAGCTTCTAACATATATCACAGGATCTCAGGATGTTGGGGGTTGGAAGGGACAACCATAGATCGAGTCCAACCTCCCTGCCAGAGCAGGGCCATAGAATCTGACTCAGGTCACACAGGAACACATCCAGATGGGTCTTGATAGTCTCCAGAGAAGAAGACTTTTTGAGTATAGTATTTCTGTAATTTAACAGCTTCTCTTCCACATCCATGGTTTCACAATGACATGACCTTCCCATGACCTATAATGTCTGTTAAACTCTGTACTTTTAAGCCTGTTCTTTTGGTTTTTTGGTTGCCTAACTGTGCGTTTGGGGTTGTGAGGTGCAATCTGTAATGCAATTCTTTAAGACATTGCAGAGCTTCACATTTTCAAGGATTATTTGAAGATTTTTAATGGAATGGCTACAGTACTGTCACCAATTACATAAGGGTTGCTTCGAGATACTTTAACTGTGATTCTTATGCATTAAACCTAACTTTATTGATGAATTTTCCTGGTTTACAACACTTGATTTTGGAAGAAAATATAACATCTACATAATACAAGACACTCTGAGTTATGGAAACAATTTTAATATGAACTCCACTTTAACTTAATTCTTTTCTTGGAACACAAAATTTGGTAAATGGTTGTCTATGAATACAATGAAATCTCTTTTGAAAGTGAACTTACTAGCAGAGAACCTTGCAAAACTCTGCTTTGGTGAGGGCATACCTCAAGTATTTTGCTTCGGGCACCTCAATACAAAAGAGATATTGAGGTGCTGGAACAAGTGCAGAGGAGGGCAACAAGGCTGGTGAAGGGCCTGGAGAATAAATGTTATGAGGAGCAACTGAAGGAGCTGGGGCTGTTTAATTTGAAACAGAAGAGGCTGAGGGGAGATTTCATCACTGCCTACAGCTACTTGAAAGGATGCTATGCAGAGGTTAGTGCTGGTCTTTTCTCACAGATAAACAGTGGTAGAACAAGAAGGAATGGCATCAAGCTGCAACTGGTTTAGACTGGACATTAGGAAAAAAAAAAATTCACAGAAAGAGTGGTCAGGCATTGGAATGGGCTGCCCAGGGAAGTGGTTCAGTCACTGAGCCCGGATGTATTTAAGTCATTTGGATGTGGTGCTTGGGGATATGGCTTAGAGTGAGCCTTGTAGAAGAGGGTTATCAGTTGGACTTGGTGATCCCGAGGGTCTTTTCCAACCTGAATGTTTCTGTGATTTTGTGAAAACAATTAGTTTTAAAATAAATATTTTAGATACACAGAGGAAAAAATAAAAGTATTTCTAATTGTAAGTGCAAGCAACTGCATACAAAATTCCATAGTAAAGTTACTGTTATGTAATCGGATAAAGCATACATCATGCAACCAATCAAAACACTTTGTGGACTAATTAATATTTCCATGATATTGCTTACAAGTCATACAAAGAGATAAGTCATTTAAAGTAGTTGGTCAAAAATTCAAATAGCAAAGAGTCTTAGTACTTTTCAGATAATTCACAGACACAGAAAGGGTAAACTGAAAAACAACAAATAGGAATAAACATAATTTCAAAAGATTAGGCTTAGCTTCCAGTAGAAAAGCAATAGATTTGGCCTGCTTTAAGATCAAGCTTTATAAATTCATGTCATAACTTCTTCTATAATAACTGTAGTGCTGTGATAGCTTAGAAAGGTCATTGGTTGCATAACTACATAATTAGCATTAAAAATTAAATATGTTGTCATTATTACAACACCAAAATTTAAAAAATCTGAACCCCCTGGATATTCCAGATAGAAATATTATCCTTAGAATATGCTAACCAGTTAGCTAAAAATCCCCACTACCTTTTTTTTTTTTTTTGAGTATTAATAAAGATATCCACATTTGAAAAATCCTGTCAGTAAAAGTACTCACATATTTCAGTGGATGCCTTTATAGAACATTCATTTGTCATTCCAAAGCTCCCCAATCAAGCATTGGAATGCTACCAAAATAGTTTCAAATGTCAGTATTTTTCCCAAATTTTGTCAATTATTTCAAAATGGTGCTTGACTCATTTCAAAGCTCTTTTTAGAGTGAAAGTTCTCATTATGTATCATGACCCCAAATTCTCTTTCAACTACCCACAGAAAAACAATAATTCCCTGCTTTAATCCCCATATGTTAACCCATGAGATTAAAACCCAGAAACAGTCTTTGAAGATGGTGCCTCTTTCTCCAGTAGTCACTCTCCCTATTCCCCTACGCCACCTTTTTTGACAAGGTATGCACTCATGATATCACATACCTTAAAATCCTTTCTGGATAATATTGTAGTCCATCTCATAAACCCCAGGAGGAGTTAGTATTAGAAAATTAAAGACATTTTGTTACTCTACCCAGAACATAAATATCTGTTACTAGAGTGAATACTATGCACAGTCGAAGGCTGCTTGCTTGATGTAGTGTGCTACACCTGCATTGTTCTCACTCCCAACAATGATATCAACAAAAAGTGAAGGATTCTGAAGGCCATTTCAAACAATCTGGTGGGGGTTGGTGGTGGTCTTATCATAATTTCAAATGTTAATAGGACTTGAAAACCTGGATTCCTCAAATTTGCCATTAGAAAAAATTCAGTTTAGTGAAAACAATAAATCCTAGGGTTTGGAGATAATAAACTTAGGGTTTGGAGGAGCTAATTAAGATTGCCATTAAGTTTGTCATTATCCTGTCAAAAAAACACAATAACATTAAATTAAATTTCCTTTCTTCTGGGTATTTTTCTAAATGGTTTTTAAAGATCATTCAAAACTTGGAAGACAATTGGATTCTGGAAGAGATCTGGGAGTCATTCTTCATCCCTTCCTCCCCTTTTTATTATCCTCACAAAGAAGTAGAAATATCTGCTTTTCTTTTAACTGATGCTCAGTAAAAAGTTTGCTGCATTGCAAATTATGTAATGGAAGTGTCCATATGAGAAACACTGCAGACTTTTCACCACAACCCTGTTGTGCTCCACCCAGCTAATTCCACTGCTTCCCGAAAACTGCATTAGCCTATTAATAAGGATGGCATATGGGAACAGAGGCATATTATAGGAAAAGGAATCCAGAGGCAGATAATCCAGATAATTCAGGTATACCTAGCACTGCTGCCAAAAAAATGGTACACGGAAGTGCAATCTGAGAGAGGCAGCAAGATCAGTGTAAAGAAAGTAGAACTTTGTGAAAAGCCTAAAAAGAATATTTTGGGATGAAGACTCCCCCCCAAAAACCCAAACTGATAAAAAGTCTCAAGGCAGAACTTCAAACTGTAAGCATTCTTATACCTGGAAAACTCCCAGAGCAGGCAAGACAATTGGCTTTTCAGTTAAGGGCTATCAAACATTTCCAGGCATAATCCTGAATAATAAATTTCAAAAAAGACTGCAAAAGTAGAAATTACCATGTTGTACAGATGTATTACAGAAAACAAATTAATTACATAGCTGGTCTTGATCAGCAAAATACTAATGATGTGTATGATGCTGTAGCCCTAGACTTTACTAAGGACTGACTCCATAAAGAAATTACAGTAGCAACGCTAGAAGAACAGGTTTCTCTGGTCCTATATAGACCCCACCTGAAGTACTCTGTGCNAATGTCAGTGCTGCAAATAAAGCCTTTCATTTCTGCTGCTGTGTTTGTGTGTTCTGCTCTGTTAAGTGGAAAACTGTTAATAACCATTTCCTATATTAATACTGCTAACATTGCTGTCCATATTTGAGTAAATTAGTAAATACTATTTACTTATTAGAATGCAGTGTGCAGCAACATCATCCTGTCTCATGCACTCCACTAGTAAATACCTCAGCTTCAGCTCTTTTCTCAAATATTGTGTGCAAAAGCAAATGGTAGGGGAGAAATTAAAACTTAAGAGATGTCGTTAAAGCTGCCACAGGATTTGTTAATACTCATGTTAAATTTCTTGTGCATGAAATACTGCACTGGAGGATGCACTGCTGATGATTGATAATTCATGGTACTTGATGGAAACCACTAGAATTGTAGCTGGACTCCTAGAAATCTCACTGTCTTCATAAATTATTTTTTTTTCTTCTTGTCTTCCATCAAACAAAATGCTGCATTAGAGACTTACACTCAGTTTTATAGCTTAAGCCTACCTACAAACTATACATCAATACAAGACTAATTGTGCATAAAATTTAAATTCTATTGCACTGCTACATAAAAATGCAAAATGCTCCAGTGGTATAATGGCTGGTGCTGAGCTCTATTCCGTAAGGGTTGCCCCAAGGCAAGTCATACAAATGCAATTATCTCTCACATACTCAAACTACTTTCTTTCACAACATTACTTTTATTATGCAAATGTGTAAATCTAATTTTAATCCGTGGGACTATCTAGAAGATTAAAAGAGTACTCCTGTCTTACCTTCACTAAGTGTAATTAAAGATACTTAACAATTCAGTCTTGGAGGAATGATTCTAATGAAAGAAAGAGCTCAACATTGCCCTCAACCTAAATTATAAAATATAGATATTAGAAGAAAGCTTTGATTGAATATGCTCACTTGCCCTCTCTCTTTTTCTCCCCGTTTCCTCCCAGAGCAAGAGGTGTTTATCGTCCAGATGAAAGTAATATGGAAATGGGACTATGCACTAAGTGAAACCTCTGTTTCAATAAGGGAGGCAGAAGTGCTGAATATTCATTGCCTGCAACCTGTGTAATCATTTTGATAACTGTAGTAGTTGCATTCTGATTAGGTGGCATTTATACTCACTCTACACAATTGTGACTGGCAATGGAAAGTGCTGAAACAATGAGTGAGCCAGACTGGCTGCGTCAGCAAGAAACGAGTGCAGAGGAAAAGCCTCTGCAGAAAAGCGCTGGTATAAAAGGACAAAAGGGAAAGTGCCTCTCACAATCAAGTGGGATGTGGAATGGAAGACACTGCTGTTTTGATCTGGCATCCCTCTGTAGGATCCCATGATTTATTGTGAACTGCCAGGGAAGACAGTTTATTCCAGTGCCCAACAGTCATGCTTCTTCAGCAGTAACAAGGGGGTTTAGAGTCTCTTCCATCAAGCTGGTCCTTTTGATGAGTGAAAAGGCATCTCCTGGATAAGAACTCCTATCCTGATGATCCCTATCTAATATTTACATGTTTTAATGAACCCACACAAAGCGAACTCTGATTTCCTGGCTGCTGTTTTGGTTTCTCTGGTGAGGGACTGTTACATACATTTAAGGAAAAATCTTGTATGATGCAAGTCTCAGGAATACAGAAAAATGAAGATGGAAGTTTCATTCCACTTTTGTTTCAGTTGAAAACTGAGGGATTTATTTTTCAATAGCAGTGCTAAAATATTAAAATAACCTTCAAGAAAAGCTGTGGTAATTTCAGGGAAAAAAATTCAACACACAATGCTGTGGCCCTCATCCAAGAATTTTTTTTTTTTTTTTTTAATGCAAAGAATTTGTTCTGAATATTTTCTGAAGCCAAAAGGATCACAGGGACAGAAACGCACATTACAATTGGCAAAAACATTTAGTTAGGTTCTTTCTCTTTCCAGAAATGAAAGGGCATCTGAGTTTAAAGCCATATGGTATGGAAAAACATGTGCACATCAGCTCTTAGCTGCAGTAAAACGTACTTTAAAGGGTATTTAAATTTATAGGGATGAGGGTAGTGATCCTGGAAAAAGCAGTGATTTCAGATTTGTGTACAGTAGCTACAAAACTAAAAAAATCACATCGATGTAGTGCCCCTGATCTTAAAGGCATGTCAAGAAGCTGGAGAGGGTGGATAAAGGATCCACAAGAATTATAGAGGGCTCGAGAAAATGTCTTACAGTGATGGATTGAAGAGCTTAAAATGCTGCACTTACTAAAAAAGAAGATTGAGACTTGATTACAAAAGATAAGTATCTTCATCAGGAAAAGATCCAAAAATCCAAATCCTGGATAATACATGATACTATAATCTAGTGGAGAAATATGTAATTAGAGCTATTGGTGAAAGCTGAGGCCAGGCGAATCCAAATGAGGATGAAGCAATGAAGCACAATTTCTTTTGTAACAATGTGGTTGATTAATGTCCCAGAATTATCTAGCAAGAAAACTCTTATTTCCTTTGTGACTTTTCAATACAATTCCAGTGCCCTTCCAAAATGTGTGGCTTGGCCAAATATTTATGCTTTGCCAAATTAGGGTTCTGGTAAGCAGTGCAGAATCTAGTTGATGGCATATACCTAGTGGTGTTTCCCAGGAGTCAGTACTGGGGCCAGTCTTGTTCACTTTCTTCATCGACCTGGATGAAGTGATAGAGTGCACTCTGAGCAAGTTTGCTGATGATACGAGTTTGCTGAGTGGCTGGCACACCAGAAGGTAGGGCTGCCATTCACAGGGACCTGGACAGGTTGGAGAATTTGGTGGAATGTAATGTCATGAAGTTCAGCAAGAGCAAGTGTAGAGCACTTGGGGAGGTACAACCTCATGTACCAGCACAGGTTAGGGGTTGACCTGCTGGAAAGTGTTTCCATGGAGAAGGACCCCCCACTTCCATGGGAAGTCCTGATGAACAATAAGTTATCCATAAGCCAGCAATGTGCTCTTCTGGTCAAGGTTGCCAAAGGTATACCAGGGTGCATTAAGAAGAGTGTGACCAGCAGGTCAAGGCAGGTTCTCCTTCCTCTCTGCTCTGCCCTGGTGAAGCCACACCTGGAGTACTGCATTCAGTTCTGGGCTCCCCAGGTCAAGAGAGACAAGGAACTACTGCAGAGAGTCTAGTAGTGGGCTACAAAGATGATCATGGGACTGGAGCATCTCAGGAGAGGCTGAAAGACTTGGGTCTATTTAGCCTGGAGAAGAGAAGACTGAGAGTGGACCTTAACAGCTTATATCAATATCTAAAGGGTGGATGTCATGAGAAGGGGGCTGGGCTAATCTCAGTGGTGCTCAGAGATGGGACAAGGACCAACAGGCATAAACTAGAATGTAGTAAGTTCCATCTGAACTTGAGGAAAAACTTCTTTACTTTGAGGGTGATGGAGATCTGGAACAGGCTGCCCAGAGACATTGTGGAGTCTCATTCTGTGGAGATTTTAAAAAGCCTCCTGGACAAGTTCCTGTGCAACCTGATCTAGGTGAACATGCTTTAGCAAAAGCACTAGCCTCAATCTCCTAAGATCCCTTCCAATACCTACTATTCTCTGGTTTTGTGGGAGTATAAGTTTCTGGGAGCAGTAGACATGAAACTGCTTTCAAGTGATGCTTTGTGACATCTCTGATATTTAATTATGCATGCTAAACTTAAAAGTCTACACATCTATGAAATCAGTATACATTGTGGCTACAGTTCTAACAACATTTTGATTCAGAAGCTGATGAGGAAAGAGTATTCCCTGGTATTGAAACTGTTTTGACTCAACTATGTAAAAAAGACAAAGAGGTACCAGAAGCCCATGAAAGATAACCATGGAACAAAGGAAGAGAAGCAACAGAAACCTTCAACTGGCATGTCTGAAAGTATTGCATGACTCATCACTACAAATTTCAGGAAGATAGGAATGACTAACTGCTTAAAGGCCCCATTAATCCTTAGGATAGACTTAAAGCTGCCAAGACAACAATGAACATTTTCCACCTTTGTCCACCTTCCATTGCTAAAATTTACTTGGATCTACGTATTTTAAAAAACCTGATATTAAACAGATGAAGGAAGCAGAAAGTGAGGAGTGTATTTATTATCTGCTGGACTTTTGAAATCAAAACCAATAGCACACAAAATATAAAACCATTTGCTGAAGAAACGTCCCACAAACAACTAACTAGAGAAATTTATCCTGATAAATATCAGGGCTGCCCTTTTAGTTAGAGCTGAAAACATACTTCATCACATGGAATAACATACTGCTATGGAATTAATATCCAATGGAACCTAAGTGTTCAATCTCCATCCTCTGTATTTCACAGATTTAAAGATCAGTCCTTCCCTAACTTCTCAGATAATTTATTAATCTGTCTTCTAAAATTCTTTTTTACTACACTAACATTAATGTGTTAATTCAAAGTAGGTAACACAGTTCTATAGACCACTTGAGGACTGTTTTCCAGTTGAACCACTCCTTGCCTGTTTACAGATTAAGAAGCACTGATTAAGACAAGGTTCCCTCAGGACCTACAGCCTTAGAGTGGAAGACACTCCACAGGCTAAAAAACAGGGTATTTGAACCTATTGGTGCAATCCTCTTGGTGCAATGAAGTAATTTTCCCTTCTCATGACACCGAGGAACAGAGTAGAGTAATTATCCATCCTTCTCAACATCAACATTTTCGCCTTTGAATTAGGGAGGAAGAAAGAAATCCCCTTCTAGACACAGATTGCTCCTATAAGCACTGATAGAATGATGCAACTGATGATATAAAGGGATTTTGTACCACATACATATAGAAAGCAGAAAAATAGAACCTGACATACCTTGCTGATTGGAAATCTTATTGGTTGGCTTGTCAGAAACAGGAATGGCTTTCACTTCAGATAGTTGAAAACCTTTTTAATTGGTCGAAAGGTGATAAAGCACACTGCCTTGTGATCTGCTAATCTGTTGGACTGGAAAGTATTTGAAGTGTGTGCAATTGTAGTGAAGATAATTTAAGAAAGTATTTGGAGGCTAGGCGGTTCTTACACCAAAGGTTTTGACAAGACATAAGCACAACCAATGTAACAATGGAAGGTTTCAATAAAATATTGAATTAAAGAGGCCACTGTGAACTAAATGATGTTACAGATATAGAAGGGAAGAAAATGTAAATATATTGCTCTTTAACCACTGAAATAAAGCACCCAAGAAGTATTCTGAAATATTTCACAATTAGTTCTATTTGTGAAAGAGCATGTTTAAAATATAGCCCTCTGGAATCCTTAACAGAATTATATTGTTAAGTCTTCTCATTCTTCCAGACCAAGAAAATCATATGAAAAGGGTAACAAATTACTAGCAAGATCTGGCTTCTTAGGAATTCTTCTTTGGCTTTATAAATAGAGAGCATTGCCTCTTAATTTCTCATTTTCCCTGAAGTTATTTTGTGACTTTCTGTATTAATTTTAACATGTCAAACAGGAGATGATCTTACAAAAGTAAGTGTGAATTATGTTTTACCAGTCTAGGGATAATGTGATAATAAACAGTCTATTCTACCAACATCCCAATTGGACAAAAATCAGGTTAATGCCAGTGATGTTCACAGAATCACAGAATTAATCAGGTTGGAAGAGATCTCTAGGATCATTGAGTCCAACCTATCACCTAACCCTTCTAATTAACTAAACCATGGCACTAAGTGCCTCATACAGCCTCCTCTTAAACACCTCCAGGGATGGTGACTCCACCACCTCCCCAGGAAGCCCATTCCAATGGCCAAGCAGTCTTTCGGTCAAGAACTTCTTCCTAACATCCAGACTAAACCTGTACTGTCACAGTTTAAGACTGTGTCCTCTTGTTCTGTCACTGAGTGCCTGGGAGAAGAGACCAATTCCCGTCTGGCTACAACCTCCTTTCAGGTAGTTGTAGAGAGTAATAAGGNCGATGTGGCACCATTCACCACCACTCTCTGGGCCCAGCCATCCATCCAGTTCTTAACCCAGCACACAGTGCCCCTGTCCAAGCCACAGGCTGCCAGCTTGGCCACGAGTTTGCTATGGCAGACAGTGTCAAAGGCCTTGCTGGAGTCCAGGTAGACTACATCCACAGACTTCCCTGCATCCACCGGGTGGGTCATCTGGTCATAAAAAGAGATCAAGTTGGTCAAGCATGACCTGCCCCTCCTAAATCCATGCTGGCTGGGTCTGAGCCCCTGGCCATTCTGTAGGTGCCACGTGATTGCACTCAGGATGATCTGCTTCATTATCTTGCATGGCACTGAGGTCAGACTGACAGAACTGTACTGTCCTGGTTCCTCCTTCCGGCCCTTCTTGTGGATGGGTACCACACTGGCCAGCTTCCAGTCTTCAGGGACCTCTCCCAGTGAGCCAGGACTGTTCATAAATGATGGAGATCAGCTTGGCCAGCTCATCTGCCAGCTCTCTCATCACCCTAGGATGGATCCCATCTGGTCCCATAGACTTGTGAGGATCCAAGAGGGTCAACAAGTCCCTAACTACTTACTCCTGTATTACAAGGTGGCTGTTCTGTTCCCTGATCCCATCTACCAGCTCAGGAGGCCAGCTGTCCTGAGGACAATCTGCCTTCCTATTGAAAATTGAGGCAAAGAAGATGTTAAGCACCTCTGTCTTTTCCTCATCTCTAGTCACTACTTTCCCCTCCTTGTCCAATAAAGAGTGGAGGTTATCCCTGCCCCTCTTTTTGTCATTAATATATCCATAGAAACACTTCTTGTTACCGTTCACAGCAGTGGCCAGCCTAAGTTCTAACTGAGCTTTTGCCTCTATAATTTTCTTCCTACACAACCTAGCAACATCCTTAAATTTTTCCAGAGTTATCAACCCCTCTTTCCAAAGGTGATATGCCTTAGTTTTTTCCCTTAATTCCTTCACAAGTCCCTAACCCATCCAGGCTGGTCATCTTCCCTGGCAGTTCTGCTTTTGGCACAGCCCGTTCCTGAACCCCAGCATACCTAATAAATTTATAGGAGATATTTCACTACATATAGGAGATATGTCACTACTACAAATAGAAAATCTTTAAATTCTGGCATATAAATAAAACGCATGCACATATCCAGATAGTAAGACCAGCAAATTAAATAATTGAAAATACAAAATATGGTGCAAAACTATTCACGTAAAATATTTTGAAAGACACACAGCAAAGGCCTAACTTTAATCTCAATCATTTAGCATTCTTTTTTTTTTTTCCCCTAAGAAATTCAGTTCAAACTTTATGCTTCCTTTCCCGTTTTTAGTCAAATTTATGATTTTCTCTTTTTAATGTATTTGTACTGAAATGAATGAGCCCTGTAAGGAGACATTTTCTCAAAAGTTGCTTGCCATGTTCCAAAATGTCAGTATGTAAAATGAATGATAAAGAAAGATAAAATCCAACCATTACTCCCATTCAAGAGCATATAGGCAAGTGTCCTTGAAGCAGCCTTAAAAGCTTCCATGCATATGAAATATCCTTGGTTATTCATGGACCGTTTTACTTCTTACTGTCTTCAAATCTGCAGCAATTTCTACATTGTTTGCATGTTATGGTAAGTGGCTTCTTCTGTGTTGCAGTCTGTACTGCAGTGATATATAATAATGTTCTAAAAACGTTGGCTAAAAATTAATGGGAAACTAGTGGGAATTAAGCTTTTATTCTGCAAAGCCTACAATATAGCCTCTTTTAGTGATTTGGAAAATAAGGTGAAATAAATAGATTTTTAGTTCATCAGAGATGACTTTAAGCTAGTTATTCTCAGTGCTCTTGCCCAGCATAATCAGAGATGGAGAAACACAGTCAGTGAGGAAAAAAACCCAAACCAGCACAGAACAGACATGGAAAATAATGAATCTGATTGGAGAAAAATGAATTTAAATTGAACATTTGTGATGTTTACTCTAATTTCTACAGTGCTCTTCTGTGCAGTGCCACATTATTCCACTGCTGCATGAACTGGAAAGTAATTTTCGTTCCTCATCAATTACTGTAACACCTGTATAGACACACAAAGCTGATGGTACATCTATCCCTTAATTCCCTAATACTTCAGTACATCTATTTGTGTGTAAATCCAAAAAGTTTAACAAATGAAAAGTGCATAAGACAGTCTGTTAAATGTGAAGAAAGAGCATCTGATCTGTACTCAGCCAGACAGTCCTAAAATTCTCTAGCACAGCCCAAATTATTTTAAACACTGGTTACTACACTTCTCAACCTGCTGTAAGAGTAACATATGTTCCAAA
>WBNM01017757.1:0-32974 GCA_013399055.1 Ramphastos sulfuratus | reverse complement strand
ATTTACAAGTATTTATGACTATATAGAAATTAAAAATAATAGAAAAATCCAAACTCCCTCCTGGGCAAAGAAAATCAAAACTCCCTCCTGGACAAAGAAACTGCTCAGAAGTGGCTCAGAGTTATCCCCTCTCTCTCTCCCTATTCCTTCCCTGACAGACAACCAGCAAAGCTTACTTGCTTTCTGTTAGCCAAGGTTAGTGGAAGATATTAGAGTGGAATGAAGGAGAAGCAAAAGGGAGAAGCGTCCCAGAACAAAGTGAGGTAAATTGCTTTCTTTTTGGCTTTTTATCCTTTTCAGCAAACCAATGAATGGTATAGACTTCATCGTTATTTTCTTTTACAACCAATCATCTAATTTCTCTCATTAAAATATTCCGATTAGCCTCAAACCAGCACTTTTTCTAATGAATGTGCAAAAAAGTGAGAGAGTCTGCAGATCTTTACAGAGACTTGAGAAGCTGTGAGGAGGACTATGCATGGATCAGGAATTATGGCAGTTTGAAGTAGAATGAGGAAAACTCATCTATAAAATCATGTTACAGGCCAACTACTTTTCTTGAATCAAAAGACAGAAGAAAAGTACTTTTTTTCACCAGATCTCATGCAAAATGATGCATCATGATAGGTGACTGGGAAATGGACTTGAGGACAGTGGATACATATAATCAGTGATAAGACATATGGCTTTGTGTTCCACACACTATCTGGAATTGGTTCAAAACACTGTGGGTTCCAGAAAGCACTCTAATGACATGATATGACATGATGTGTGCAGCCAGTGGATCCAAGCCCATTAGCTAAACCAGCTACTACATAAATTTATGTGCTGTTTATGCTAGTGCTTCTTGGCTGTGGGTGGAGTATAGTGAAAGACCTGCTCTCCTAAGGGAAATAAACAACAGTAACATTTTGTTGCTCTAGGGGACAGGAACATGGCAGTATAAAAATAAAAAATGGTCATAACTAGAAAGAGGCTCCACATGGCTATTAATATCCATTAACCAATAGAAAAAAATCAGTTCTCTCCTGTTAATTGTCAGAAAGTTAAAAATGTCTGTATGGGCTTTTCTACACAAAGAGGATAAGGCACAGTAAGCCACAGCATGAGGTTGCAACAGATCTGTAAACACTCTTAGTCCATTTCGGCCACCAAGTAGCTTACTCCATTTGGAAACTGCAGCACTGAGCCCCATGCAAATGTAATTTTAGGATACAGGTCAAAGTGTTTCCACATGAAAAGCTGACAAGGAACATACAGTCTGATAGCTGTTAAGCAGGTCATTGCCTACTCTCTTTGCTATTTCCATAAAGGTAGCTTAATCATATTTCTGTGAAAATTCATAACATTTCATCATTACAAGCCCAGAATGTCCTCCATGCCAAACAGTTAAAAGAGCAGATTTTCTGCTCTCAAACAGGGTTCAGGAAACTGGCAGCCCTTCATCTAGATAGCAAGTAGGGTACTGAAAGCACACCTAAGTAGGACTCAGATACTGAGCTTTTCGATTTTGAAGGACCCAAGAAGAAATTGACAAGAAACGCAGAATGTCACCATTGATGCTCATCATCTCTATTATTTTCACAGTACAAAACTGACTCTTTGAGTCAGTCTGTTGCTCTGAAAGGAACAGAAATTTCTCCAAGAGCAGGAGCTGAACATGACAGCACCACTTAAGACAATAACAATATTCCTTTACACATATTACAATGAGTGAAAGCTGTCAGCTTCAGACACTATCACATCATTTACAACTCTGCCCTTTATATGGAGACATTTTTCATTTACATGACCACAGCTATATGCAGGAAAAGAGCAAGGGGGAAATCATCAACTTCTACAATACATATTTAAGTTTGACATTAAACTGAAAAAACGCCCACAATTTTATGATGAAAGTAGTTGCTGCAAAGAAAAGTCTGCCAGCAGCAGTATAGAACAGGCTACAATTGTAATCTATTACTACATGATACCATGGTTTTGGTTCACAGATGTAACCCTCAAAAAAAACAACAAAAAAAAAACCTATATTGAGACTCACACAGAGATTTTTATCACTAGCCTTTAGTCCAGCTAATGCTTTTGGAGTATCTTACTTTAGCAAAAGCTTAGAAGGCAAAGACATAACAGCATCAAAATCATCCACAAAACTCCCACCTTCAGTATTCAATGCAATGTCAATTTTATTTACTAGGCATCACAATGGTGAAGGCAAATTGAAGTGAAAACAAGCTCTCTCAGCAGTGTCCTAAGCTGCAGATGACTGGAAAGTCATCTCTCAGCCACATCTGGGAAGTTGTACAGAAGCAAGCATTGCTAATGGCTTGTTCTTACATGCTAATATGCTGATCATACTCTGACTATCCTCTGAAGGAAAAATGTGTCCACCTGTATTGCAGAATATGATCACAGACAGGAATTTTGGCTTGACTCAGTATGTTAAAAATAAATAAATAAAAAGAAAACAGACAAGACAGAGACACCCTAATATCCTGACAATTTCCACTGTATAGGTTAGGAGAACACAGAAATCTTTATCTTATGCTTTCTGATACTAGAAAAGGAAGTATATTAGGTGAGCCTAGAAGCCATTGGAGTAAAGCCTGTGGCTTTATTCCTGCATCTCTCTAAAGATCTGCAAGTTTTATAGGAGTAAACCTCAAAAGAATCGCAACGAATTAGTGACTCTGCTCCAGCTAAGAGGGATTGATAGTTGTATAAAGGATGCTGTTGGAGTTCAAATTATTCTGAAAATCCTGACACATATCATTAAATTTTCTACTTCTCAGGGTGTAAAGGGTCAAGGTTGTTTAAGATCTGGCTCATTTGAGTAAATGAGCTCTTCAGCTCAAAAGCTGACACAGATTTTGCTTTGGTACTACTGAGGACAGCAGCATTAAATAAATAGAGGTAAGGTGAAAGACATCACACTAAATAATAGACACACTTGGCAGTATTGCGGGCTCAGAAGAACACAGAGGAGAACACTGAGATGAATGGGGCAATTCACAGCTGCCAGGGTCTTGTTTCAAACCTTATTATCTCCACTAGGTATTTTCAGCTAGGAACACTGAAGTATGATTAACAGGCCACTTCATGTCTTTTGACATTTTCTGTGCTGCAGACATCAGGTCCAATTTTGGGGTAGAACGCCAGATATTTAATCTCTTACTCCTTGTCCACAGCTGATGCGTGCACTTGCCACATTTCTGCATGCCTTTGCAAGCTTTATAGAGGTATGGGATAGCAGGAAACTGGATGGATCTTTTTTGTCTTAAAACAGCTTGAAACCATAAAGAGGTGTGGAATGAGGTCCTTGTCTGAGACACAACCAACTTACAGGGAAAACTATGATTTCTATTTTCCTTTACTCCATCACAACTTTTCCCTATTCCTTTATTCTGTTTGCAGATACTCAGCCAGTGAGGGTTTGACTAATAACTGCCCCTTTAGCAAAAAAACCACCTTGCAGGTAAGAACAAATTAACTTGCACAGCTCCTTCATTGCTCAATTCCAAAGAGCTCAGGGACATAATGGGAAAGTTGTAGTGAAGGTGAAGAATCTGGGAAATTAGAAATAAGAATGTGAACTGAACCTGGCAAAAATCTCCAGCCTTTTATAAGGAAATCAACTATGTCCATAAATCTAGATGTGAAAAGTTAAAGATACAGGCAAACATCTGCCACACATGCTTTCAGGTCTGCTTGTTCAGAGCAGTGGCAAATCAAAACATTAATTTAGAAGAAACCAAGTTCCAGACTATCAGCAGATTGTCAGAAAAAAGAACAGAAAGAAAAGATCCTACCTTCATGTTATTTGTCTGGCATTTAAAAAAAAATAATAAAAAAAAAAGGTCTGGTTTTTACTAGCCTTTCCAAAACAACAAAATCCAAATAGATCTTAGATAATCAGAGGATAAGATAAATGGCTACCAGATTTGGAATCAGACAGCATCACAAGGACAGAAATGAAAGCAAGTAAAAGTAGCAGTGCTAAAACTCAAGCAAAGCAGAAAGGCTGGTTTTGTTTCTCTCTGTTTTTTTGCCATTCCAGGGTTAACCTCCCCAATAGCTTTCCCAATCTGCACGTGTAATATCTCTGTTACTGTAAATGGCTGAAATTGCACTGCTTGCTCACATATTGACAAAACTGTTTTGCTGTTACACAAAAAAGGATGTATGACTGTTAATTTATTCATATAGTGGCACTGAGAATAAGTTGTCAGAGAGAAGGCCATGGTTTAAATCCAGTATTAGATGCAGATTACCAATTTATAGATAGCTTGGACTGCACATGTTATTTTTCTCTCAGTTACATTAGCACAATAATATTTAATATATTAGGTAGTCTTATGTGGTTTATGCATAATTACATATCAAAAGGTCTTTATTGCTTAAATGGGCTCTGTTTAATGCATCTAAATTGCTTGAAAGGGAATTGAAGAGGGAACAAGCTACAGTAACTTAGTATGTACAGATGATTAGTGAGCACCTCAAGGAAAGCAAAGTAGTAACTTTACATTCTTTATTAAAGAAGAATTGCTTTCTAGGTTGCTTGGGAAAGTCACAAGAATAAAGGTGTTGATACTGCCCTACTCTAAAAAGTCATTTAAGCTCCAGCTGATGATGTTAATATTAAATACTAGGAAAAAACCTAAGAGAGGAAAAATTCCTAGGGTCTACAGTAGCAAAGATGTTCTATTTTTCTACATTGGGAGGGGTTACACTTTTATTATCAATAAATATTTGAATGCATAGTGAATGTGACTACCATTTCGTTTCCATATTTGGTGGGAAGGACAATCCATCTCCTGGCAAGAGGAAAGGAGAAAGTCATTGTAACAACTACGACTTGACTCATCTTTGCCCTTAAAATTGGAAATACAACCTTCACTTACTCCTCACAAAGCCCCATAAACGACAGACAAGTTTGCCATCAGACAGCTGATAAATCCTACTCCTGCACCAGTCCTGAAACGCTATTTAGAGTTTAGCGCTGAAACTATTTTGTCTTTCAAAACCAATTACCCTAGCAGAACAGTAACTTTCCACCAGTCTGCTCCAGCCACTCTCCTTCCTCATCATTGAGAAACACGGAGATAAAGAGACAGAATTAGGATGACACAGAGAAGAGGGCATATACCATGTTTCCCGGTCTTTACAAGTTAAATTTGGACCATTAAATTCTTAATTTGTTGCCCTGTGTTATAAGCTCTTCTTTGTTTCTGTGTGTGTTTTAAGCTCTTCATTGCTGTTTTACAGAGTTTTGAGTATGGATCACACTTTTGTGGAATTCAAGGTAGACCTGAGCAGTTTATCTCTGCAATACCCTCGGGTGATATTACGTCAACTGTTGCAAGCCACAGATAATCTGGTATCTATCTTTATCTTTTGTTTTAGAAACAAAAATATATTCTCAACAGGCTGTTGGCATGAACATTTCAAGAATGTTAAAAAGAAAGGAGACTATATCTGTATACAGAAGCACAAGAACTGCTTTACCAATTAAAAGCAATATATTCACCTTTGCAGCACCATGATTTACAAGTTGACAGTCAGAAGAGAGTATTAAAAAAACCAGAACCACCACCAATGAAAAGATTCAGCTTAACAATGTTTCTACATATATACACATTCTTTTCATTAATATAGATGAGGTCTAAGGTTATGAAAGCTGTGGAAGAAGTAAGACTTAATTGTGTCTGGTTTAATTTGTTAGCTAGTTAGCCCAAAAGCTATACAGGACTTCATAATTTTTATATGTTGTTTTTTTTTTTTTGTTTGTTTGTTTGTTTTGATTGGTAGATGGGTAGAGGCAAAAGTATATTGGACACAAAGCCCTGTAGATTTTTCTCCAAGGACAACCCAATGTTCTTTCACAATCTCCTCCACAATTAAGTACTAAAACTTAAACTGGTCAAATGGATTATTATTTCAAGGGAGTAAGGCAGTTCACTTGCATGAGGCTAAAGACAATATTTTTAAAGCTACAAGCCTATAGATGAGCAATGTTACTGATTAACTGGCCTCAGATTTTCATCCTTCATGGATGAAACAGATCAATAAACTAGAGAAAATGAAAGTATTTTAAAAAGAATTCTTTTTATGAAACAAACAATCTGATGCAAAATACACACAATACATATTATTTCTCTTTTATTATCTACAGTAGTTTTGTGAAGAATAGTCACATGAAAATAGGATACTCCTTATAGAGTTTTTTTTGGGGTGTGTTTTTTGTCTTTTTTTGTTGTTTTGATTTTTTTGCTTTTTGTTTGGTTTTTTTGTTTGTTTTTTAAAGCTCATCTGCTCCTGCCTAATGTTAAATCACAATGTTATAAGTATTTTCAGATAGTGATATAAGACAATGAACACTTAAAATTCATTTTAATGTAAATAACACTATAATTAAGAAAGGAGAATCAAAACTACACAAAGCATGTGATTGTACAATCAGAAGAGTCAGTAAACATACTGAATGTTTTCCTGTGTTTGCCACAAAACACCAGTACATTAAGAAGTGAATAGACTTTCTGTGTTATAAATGAATACACAGACTGGAAGAAAGGCTTCTTCTATTTCAACTCCATTTTCAGTAATCAATTGCAGCACTGTACCTTTTCAGTCTAACAGAAAAAAAAACACCAAAACAACAAACTCTGCACTATTTTGATGTTTCAAAAGCAAAATAGAAAGAAGATTTTGATAAAATAGGAAAGACCTGGATGATATTTCTTTCACTCTTCAAGACACAAAACCCAGCTTGGGCACATGCATTTTACTAACAATTACAGAACAATTTTGACTGAAAGATGGCTCTCTAAAATACACATTCTTAAAATAAGATCCTTACATAAGAAAAATCAGCTTTGAAAACGCACTACACTTAGAGTGTACTGCTTTCTGATTGACCTTGGTCTTATCACACAAAATACTGTGATTTTGATCACATTTTCCTACGCTCTTCTACATCCTAGTCAGTCCATATTTAATCATCCTAACCAGCATGGTGTGAATTACTTTGAGTAATTTTACTATCTTTCAAACCGTCTCAAATTCTTATGCCTCTTTTAAAGAATAGTATGCAAATCCTATATGAGAACGTATTCTGGGCTGATTTAATATTTACACTACACTGCAATTAAAAAAATTGTGATGCTCCTGAGCATAAAATGCTTGAGCCTTTTAATTTTTAGCAAGTATTTGAGGCATTATTTCCCCAACTGATCTGCTGTTTCTGTTACTGTTGCCACATATTCCCTCCAGGAGGTACCAACAATTTACCACGTAGCAGCCCTTGAAAGGTTTTCCCTTGGAGCTGTTTAAAGAGAGGTTCTTGCTGCTACCAGAGTGGCATTTTCAGGAACTGATCTACGCCTTTTAGGCTTTCCTTTGAAGGTGTTGAAAGACTTTAATAGCCCACACTACAAAACAAATGCAACTCTCTAGATATTATTTAAAGACAAACTATTATCATCTTAGATAAACCCACAGTTCCTATCTCTTTGCTAGAGTACCTACAGAACAAAGCTTTAAAATCAGTTAGACTGCTGTAACTAAAATTCAGCTTCTAAAATACTATTGCAATTCTTGCAATATTCCCCTTAGTAGCATTTTCTATTTCAAACACCTCTTTAAAGTCAATGGCATTAACTTAATGGGATAATCTGGCTGGGTCTATTGAAATTAATCAAACAAATTAGCATTATGGACTTTGAACAGAGATTGAAAAGAGATGATTAGAAAACCATGCATTAAAGCAACAAGAACATCTGTGCTGGTGCCCAGAATTCACAGTAGATAGGCTTCCATGGTGGAAACCACATTTGGGCCACACAGTGGCCATGTGTTCATAAAGCGATAAAGGAAGGTCCTATTCCATCAGCTGAAATATGCCTGAAATAAAATAATTGCCAAAACAAGCATTTTCTCCCATCCTCCACCTTTTTTTTTTTTTTTTTTTTTTTTTTTTTTTTTTTTTTTTTGGACAATGAGGAAGTCAAATAATTGCATAATGATAAATGACTGAGACACACTGTTCCCAGTCCTTCGTAATGGTTGAGTACTACATTGATCATATAATATTGTGATGTGCTGCTATGTGATTCAGTCAATGTAACAAAACAGCAGGGAGATGTTAGTTGAATCCAGTTGTAGAGAATACCAAGCTGACACTTATTCTTGATTCAAAATGACTGCTTAGTAATGGAAGTTCTAAAATCACAAAGCTTCAGGTTTGGCATATAATACTGACAGGAGAAGTAGTGACACGAAATTTTAAAATGTCATCAAGATAATATATATCAGCATTCAAAATTCCAGTTGCCCTGCAAATATCTCTTAAATGTGAAATGCAGAAACAGAATCTCTTGTGAAACTTCCAGTTATGCCACACTGATAATAGGCAGAAATACTGTGAGGAAAGGGCTTTAACCTTGAACATAATAAAAATGTAGAAATAATGGGGAGGCAGGGGGGGAAGGAAGTTAAACATAATGAGAATTCACTGCTCTCATCTCTAGTTTTTAATCTATATTTGCATTGCTACTTGTCCTCTGAGAGGCACATTTCTGAGGGAGGGTTCATATGGTTTGTGTTATGCAGAAGGGCAGATACTTCTGGTATCTTCCGTATACCAGATACCTCCTGGTATACTTCTGTATATTTCTGGTTTTAAACTGTATTCACCTTTCATAATAATAAGGTATGTATTATTTCCCATATACTGGCAGGTATATGCTGCTATAACCTTTGTCTCCTTAAATGCTGTTGCAACTGATGGTCATCTAATTTTCAAGTTCTCTTTTTCCATCATGGCCTTTCCATTCAGAGTTGTCATTTAGCTTTTTCTTCCCCCTTTTAAACCACCTGGATTCAAAACTCTTTCTAAAAGGCTAGAACAGATATGGTATGTTCTTCTGTCCACTGTTTGGTTTCCTTACATATTCTTTCACCTTCTTTCTTCCGTTTTGGTCAGATTCTGGAGGGCCTGTTTGTTATTCTCCTGTGAAGTGACTAGCATGGTAGATTCCGGTTTTCACTGTCTACTGCATGGTACTGCAATAAACATGATTAGTAACAATGTGAAAAGGAAGGTGAGGTGTTTTTTTTAAATTAAAAAATGTTAATGATTACATTGGACCTCACAACTGAATGCCAAATCTGTGTGTGTGTGTGCTGGACAGTCATGATAAGCATTGTATGAGTAACCAAGCTAGATAAGAAGGTTTTAAAAGAACAGAGAATACTTTGCTGAAGGATTGCTGAAACAATTTCATAAAAGTTAGAGCTACCACAGCTCTTGGCAGGTGTTTCACAAACAGGGTTTCATCCAAAGCATCCCCTGATATCTAGCAAGAAAGAATACAAAGCAGAAGAGCTGAAGGTATCAGGTCAGGTGTACAAAGTTCGAAACAGACCAAACTATCCATCAAGTATTTATGCTTTTGAATGACAGACACCAATCCTGATGTTGGCCTGTCAGGCTGTTATTAGTAATCTACAACTCACAGAGGTGCCTGACAGCTGTTGCAGATTCTGAAAATCTGAAATGCACCCCAGTATTTTTTGCTGCACTGTTTTGTATCAGCAAAGTTCTGGTAACATTCGGTGTATGTAAAATTCAACAAAAAGGAAAAATTGCCAAGTATAGGGATACTTAATCAGTGCACTGAACTCCTTAGACATGAATGTTTATGATTTTTCTCTGTGATTTTAGACTGCACACCAGATTAGCAGCCCTTACTGAATATGTCATGCCATCTCACACAAGTTTCTTATCTGAAATAAACAGCAACTGGTGGAGCATGAGACCTCTCACAAGAGTTAATAGAGCATGAACAAGAAAAGGATTTGAAATGGGATTCTAGAATAAATGGAAATTCTTGAGTAAAAGAATAACTTTTCTAAACTTGCAAGTTTTTGGCATCTTTTGCTGGTTGATGATTTCTATTTTATATGGGATGTTAGACCCATGACATTCTTTTTATCTTGCTGATATTACTCCCTTGAGTTGTCCACTTAAATTTACTACATATAAAAGCCAAAAGCACATTACCTCCAAGAGCTTTGGGAGGTTACATAATGTGAATCAATTTCATTACCATAAATAAATGTCAAATGACTGAAATACATTTTCTCTGATTAAACTGTCAAGGACAAGAACATACAGGAAGAGTGCATCTTTGTTTTATTTCTTTTATAGAATAAAAAAAAAAAAAGGAGGGAGAAGATTGAAGGAAAAAGATAGTATCTTATGAGTAATTTTTGCATAATAAAAAAAGTGAGGTGACACTTCCCAAAGACAAAAAAAAAAAAAATTTAAAAATTACCTGGTAGTCTTCTTCGTTAGTAACTAAATAATTCTGTTTATGGGAAAAAAACCAAACTGAACACTCAGTAAAATAAGCAGTTGTAATTTGAATCACACTGTGCTAACTTCAGGCTTTTATCTCAACTTGTGAAAAAGACACACATTTCCACTTTCCTAGCTATCTCAAACAAATATATTTAACCCCAGCATCCTCATACCATACTTGCTCAGAGAATTCACTCTCTAGAAGTGGGTAAAATATTTCTGAGAATTGTGCTCATAAATTATTCCTATTGCTTTAGTGCCTAGAAATCCTCTTAAAAAAAAACAACAACAACCTGGTCTTCTCCTTTGCCAGTAAGGTTCCTAGTTTGAAGTGTCAGGTTCGGTTTTCAACAGTCGCTTTTCTTGGCTGAGGTTTAAACCAAAAGAAAATCCTTCCTCTGGAAACAGATGTGCAGATCCCCAGATTTACTAACAAGCAATACATTTTATAGACTTGGATTTCAAAGCAGTCACTTTCAAGGCACTAACCATTGCATTCGTAACCAATTAAAGAACTGTAGATAAATATGATTAAGTGATAAAGTTCATCTTGAAATTTGTTACAGAAATTCAGAGACATGATTTCTAGTAGCAGTATAGCACTTGTGACTTAGACATTTTCATACTGCACATGTGTATCTTCCTAACCACTATTCATTCCTCTGGCTGTAGCTCCTAGAAAATACAAGTATTATAATACTGTTCATTAGTGTCAAAATAGAAGTGTATTTTAGGTATTCTTTTTGTGTGCTATGTATAAGTGGGTTGACAAAAGGTCAGAAGGAAATGGATTGAAAATAACAGTTCAGAATCACCTAGAAGAAATACAGCCCTTCAAACTAGAAGTATCATCAACTTACATGTGCTCTCAATGAAAACTTTGTAAGACAAAGACCAGTTACATTACACCAAGAAATACAGTTAAATGGAGTGATTTCCAAACTCTGATCTCTCAGCTAAACCTTAAATAATGTTGTTTAGGATGAAAATCTCTTGGAATCAACTCCACCTTGTATGTTATGAAGTTAGAATCAGGAAAAAGTTAACATCTTCGTATTTGCAAGATCAATGACCAGACTTTGATTACAACCTGATTGTATTCCACTCCATCAAGAAGAGAACCAGCAAGCAGTTCTCAATACAGGCAGCACAGGATGGTGTAAAGCAACACTAGGAGTGAAAGATTTGGTTTTTGAATTACATGAGTGGTAGCCCTCACTCATGATCTTGGACCCAGGGCAGCTCACTGAAGATAGTGAGGAAATCAAAGAAGATTGTGTCACTTGAGATCAGACACCTTTCCTGTTCCAGATACAAAGCTCCTTGAGTAAAAAAAAGAAAAAAAAAAAAAATCAAACCAACCAACAACAACAAAAAACCCCCAAACATCAAAAACCCACCAAAAACCCAACCAACAATAAAAACCCAAACCAAAACAAAAAAATTAAATCAGAACTTGCTCTAGTTGATAAGCTAAATCATTTTTTCTAATGTTTAATGCGCTATTTAGTGGTGCACCACTCATGCAGCAACTTTGCATTGGGTTGAGTTTAAAAGAATGTTCAACATGACAGAAGGTGGATTTGGTTTAGTTATTACATTAATGTAGATTCTGAATTACTTTTGAGTTAATATTGTATGATACCATTATATCGATTTTACAGATGTGTCTTCTAGGTTATTTCACAGTTTGTGTTTGCAATCTTGCTTCCTGTTTTATTATTCATCTTGTGCTTGGTCCCTGCTGTTCACTTGTATCTCTCTTAACAGTTGCGTACAATATAAGACACTATGAGTTTTTAACTGCAGCATGAAAAACTGACTCCATGGAAACTGATGAATCACCTAATCAGTTCCATTACACAAACTATACACAACAAAAAACACAACAAAATCCTCTCTGTATTGCACCTGACCTATAACACTGGACAAGAGTGAGGTTCTGTCTCTACTTCAGAGGCTACAATGTCTAAAATCAGAGTATCAATATAGCATATTTATCATACACACGAAAGTAAAAGATATCTTGGAATTGATAAGAGATGCTAGAAAAGGAGTACATCTGAACAGGAAAATATGCAAAACAAAAGTAAAGCAAAAATCTTTCTCTCTGCTCAAACTGCAGTTTGGGCATTTTCTCATCATCTTTTGGCTGATGTCAGTGGTTGAGCCTTGAAAAATCTTTGTAACTATCCTCACAACCATAACCACCACCTCATCCCACCCCATACTCCATGCTGTTTCTTGGGAATGTGTGGAGAGAGTAAAGGAATTAAAAGTGAAAAAGTGAAGTTAAGAGGAGGGAAGGAAAGGTATTTTAATGTTTGTCTTTGTTTTTCACTATCCTATTCTAACTGTCAATAAATTAAATTATTTCTCAATGGTAACTGGTAAGCAATCCATCTCAACAAGATCTTTCTCATCCTTCTTTTCCTCCTCTTGTTTGACAGGGCAATGGGTATAAATAGCTGGGTGAGAATTTGGCTGTTAGTCAAGTGTGGCATCAAATCTAAACTTGTAAGTTATATTGGATATTCATCATCTCTGTGAAGAGGAATGCAGATATTTTGCTGCAGTCCACAGGTTATCTTGCCATGCATCCCATATCCGAGAAACTGTCTAGTGCCTCAGTTACTGGGTGGCTAACTGTACAGTGAATAAGAAAAAAAAAAAAAAAAAAAAAGAGAACTCTACGTGCAGTTCCACAAGTACATGCTTTCCCATCCTAGCACCCTGAAAAGACAACAGTGTTGCAACTACTGCTTTATAAACTGATGTAGCTGCTGTGATGAGTTCCCAGTAGGTGATTTCCCTGCCAGCTAATCAAACATTGTGAAGAACAAAACAAAAACATTGCCAGCCCTCCTGCCATGCTGGCACCTTTCATTGGGAGCATGCTTTAGCTTATGTGTGTGTCTGGACTCTATTGGCTAAGTACTTGATAACAAAAAGTATATAAACGGCCACTCTCAGCAATAGAACAGCTTGGCGGGGTTTAGGGCTGGTAGAAACTTCCACCTCGGTTACATACTTCTTCTGTTAAGGGCTTCTGGGACTCTGTCTGTAAGACTCTGTAATGCTGGGAATTCCACAATGCTGTAATAAAGGATTTCTGAGAAGACTTCTGAGATTCTCTGCCCTCTGCATTTCCGGAATTCCATTATGTGATGGGATTTGCACATTCGTCACCCAAGGCTCTTCATTTTATGGGCATACTATGGCTATATTCAGCTCCCCTTGAACAGAGGAGTGATACAATAGTCTATAAATTATTCTATATTATGGCTAACTAAGCCTTTTCCAAAGTCCTGATCAGAGCAATAAAAAAGTTATCAAACTGATACTACACTCACTCTTATTGCCAGTGACCATTGCTAATGTCATATTTTACTAAAAACCTTCCATCAAGGTAAAAACCTTCCATCAAGGTAAAACCCAGCATACACCTAGCAAAAAAGAAAACAAACCAAAAAACAAACCCAAAACCAAACAAACAAAAACAAATTAATGGAATTAGTGGTTAAAATATTAGAAGAATTAGGTGCAGTTTTTAAGATAAATATAAATATATATAGAGAAATAAGTGCTAACTCCAGGGATGGAATGAACTTTACATGCTATGAATAAGTGCTGAAAATGTTTGCCTGATGAAGATTAAATATCCTCAGCAAATGGTATTACATGTATCTTACAGGGGGAGTGTATGACAAGGGAAAAATAAGTAGCAAGAATAGATGCCATACGCATCAGACCACCACTTTTTTGCTATTGTCAAGAAATGAAGATATGAGGTTAGTAATAGAACTGAAAATGGTGCAACCTATTAAGCTTCCAAAAGCTAATTTCATAATGGCATAGATATTTGCATAAGCCATACATCAGAGAACTGGACAAGAAATGAAAGTAGGTTAAAAAAAAAAAAAAACTGATCACAAACAATAATGTTCCTGAGAAGACTGGTTAAAAAACCAAAAAAAAACCCCAACAAAACAAAGAAAAAATATGACTCATTCAGCCAAGCTTCCTGCTTACAAAATCAGTACATTACTGATAAAGGTTTTTAAGTTTTTGGCAATGGAAACTTAAAGAAGAAAGCAAGATAAACCATTGTACTTTGAACAACTAGCATCTTAACAGTATTGGTCCTTTTCAGCTTCTCAAAAACATTCAAGAAAAAAAAAAAAAAAGCTCCCAAAATTTGACATAAAAATCTGAAGGACTTTATGGGACATTCTAACTGGTTATGATCATGAAGGACTCTATTGGAATGGTCATAGGGACACAGAAGACAATGCAAAAGTAATTTTATAGTCAATGTTAAAAAAATAGTTGCAGTTATTAGTGCTAATCAGATATTGGTTTGAAATAAAAAAGTGTTGGCCTTATCTGAACAATGCATTTTCAGTTGCTGAACAAAACCCACAGATTCTATCATTTAGATGAATTAAGATTGAATGTGCACCAGAAATTGCCAGTATCTGCATTTTAAATCTTATAATACACCTAAGTCATTAACAATGTAGCAGCTTTTTCATGATAAATACTTGTCACAGTTTTTCTCTTAAATCAGTATACGTCGAAGGTTTTAAAATGTTTGAAATGCTGATGCAAACATCTTTTTATCATTTACAGGAATAGATGAGAGGCTTGCTTAATGCTTTTAAGCTTTCAACTTCAGCAACCAAAATGTGGGTTTTTTATTTATTCAAGTGTTAAGCACATTTGAAAGAGAAATTTCCATGATGAAATTTTGTACATTTTGAGCCTATTTTGTCTCTTGCACATTTACCCTTCTGTCACTTTTTTTTTTTTATTTAAAACAGAATTACTACATAAAAAGTATAATTGAATTAAGAAAATATATCCTAATATTTTCGTATATCTGAAAAATTTAATAGCTCTGTAGCTAGCTGAAATAAATTTATTTTCCTTCCTCATGGTTTACTTAAGCTTTTGTCACCAGTATGGTGCTCATGATGAGTGGAGAAATGACAGCACAAAACACTTGAGTCCTCTACATGCGCACCAGGAATAGTTCAGGTGGAAGCAATGGAATGCTATTACACCAGTGCAGATCCACTTCACATCTGACCTGACAGTGCCATCTTTTCTAAAGCAAAATGGCTAATCAGGTTTCATATTCACTCAGTTTTTCACCCTCTGTGCCACATTGCTTGTGAAGGTTCTAAAATGTTCTTGCCAACATACAAACAGCCAATCTTCAGACTTCTCAGTAGGATTTAAGAGCTTCCAAAGTTGCATAGCCAGGTATTGGGAATCAATATTCCCAGTGCCTCCTCAGGGAAAATGGTGGATGNTTAATTGCCTTCTGCCATAAGCAGAAAGTTGCTCCTTGTGTCCATCTAGTGAGCAAGCAGTGTAACTGGCCGCAAGCGGCATACTGGCCACAAAACCTTCTCTTCCAGTTTTAAATCGAGTTCAGTTAATGTATATATTTAATAGTTATTTCCAGATCCTGTTATAACCTGTACATAGTTTCCATAACATTGCAAAGAGCCTGTTATTATTATTAAATGATGGTCAGGGTGATGAAAGTTCTAAACATTTAATATTAATAAACTATATATTAATATTTTTAAAATATCGTCTTGCAGTAGTCAGTTACCCCTTCCGTGACAAAAATGCCCACGAAGAGACAATAAAGGTCTATATAACTGAACAAACACTTGTCCGACAATTATTTGTGCAGCTGGTAAGATAAAATTTAGATTTCAAGCTTTGATTCAGTTATCTACATCAGTTACAAGGCATAATGTCTGCCAAGGACTCTTTCAGCATGGTTCATAGTGCTACATTATGTCCTGAAGCAAAAAATCAAAGCTACCATGCAATACTTACTGTTCACCAATTGATAGCCCCTCTGCAGAAAGCACCTGCAACCCTGATTCTGTCTAGCCAGTAGTGCATGGCATTGGAATTCTAACATTTAAGTGAGCAGAAGATGCTTGTGTGCAACACAAACACATCTAAACACACTTGTGATTTTCCTTGAAAATATTACCCTACACATTCTTTTTCTACCCCAATTGATGAGTGTTTTGACTCACGGTTATATAACTTACAACAGAAAACATTATTTAAAACAAACTTTTTGAGTTTTTGTATTTAAAGCTCTTTGTTACTGCACAATCAATTTACAAATACAGTAGGCAATACTTCAACTATCAAAAAAGGAATACTGGACTTAAAAAATATAAATCACTGTGCTCTTCTAAAATCTCCTTTGGAAGAAAACTACTCACAACTCAAACCCAGCGAAATAGCAATTTTAGAACAGATTCTATCTGCCTGCATCTATCGTCCTTTCTTTAGGCCTTCAGTTCTGGTTTAATTCATAATTGTAAGTTAAGTTCATGCTTTATTTAATCCCAATTTACTAAATTACTGCTAAATGGTCCTTCTGGTAATTTATTAACATAAAATAACGGCTTTACAGGAGGTCGCTTGGAGTTGTTCGGACTAGAGAATCGCTAGTCCACAGCATTATAAGGTTTTCTCTCGGTTAATATGTATGTGATTCTCCAAGAATTTAGGGGGATTTGGTTAACATTTCTACAGGATAATATTTTGATGGCTTCAAGAGTAACTTAAAATCCAGGAACAGATATTTAGCATTATTATAAGTCATGTTGACATTTGCATAAGTTATTCTCAGTCAATTGAGGCTCTCTAGAAGGCTAATATTGAATAAGAGCTCTAGATTTTCTCCTTGGCTTGCCCAGACATGTTTTTCTGCTCTCCCTCCTTCTGCTATGGGGAGAAACAACCATGGGAAAGAGGACAAAGAACCTGGAGCCACTGAGTCTAAACACTCTGGCTTGCCCAGACTTGTTTTACTCCTGTTTACATCCTGTGGTAAACAACATACACACACTTAGCTTGTGCCTGCCTTGTGCAAGGCCTGTGTTTTTCCCAAATATGGGTAAAGCAAGCCTATGGCTTCACCTAATATGGTCAAGCTTGGCTAACTGCCATTCTGATTGGTTATCCTGTGTCCAAAGGCAAGTTAGTCTTAGCCTACCTGGATAAAAGGAGATGAGCAGGTAACACAACGTGCTCTGCCATTGCATTCATGCATGCTGCTGCCTGCTGCCATTGCTCACTGCCTTATTGTATCTTGAACTGTCTNCTTATCTAATGTTTATGTTCTTAGTTTTATTTGTGTCAGCAAGCCTATGAGTGAAGTAGATATCACCATTGTTTCCTTTTCACAGCCTATAATATAATTTTCTCTATTAAAATATTCCAATTAGCCTTAAACCAGCACACCCAGCAGCCTGTGAAGCCTGGGAAGAATCAGAAGCCTCAGCAGCTAAGAAGACACTGAACAAATTTTGTGAAAGCATTTGGGTACTGTCTGAAAATCAGTAATCAGGGGGGTGAGACTCCTAAATACCAAATTAATAAAAAATATTAAATTTTAAAAATACAATCTCACATTCATTAATTACCCCTCCATAACAATTGCCAACTCTGCAAGTAAGGATGTGAACACTTCGAAGGTTTCCTATTCAATTATGCATATTCATCAGTTTTTACTGTAGTGCTCCTCAGCACAAGAGACACCATTCTATTAGAAGTGCATTAACAATGAAGTTGCAATAATTGTCATGTTTGTTCATGACAACGAGACAGGAATTCTTGCTATTAAAATTCCTTTACTAGGGTAATATTGAAAGATTACTAAAGTGAAAACACTACAGGGTGTATTTGAACAGTCAGTAGAAGGCAGTAGGTTTGCACAAAGCTCCACATGAAAGATATTGTATCAAATTCTTGCATCAACCTTTCATTCTCATAGTATCAACACATTTTAAGAAAGAAGAACAGCCATGTACATCTTACTTAAAAGATATTAGTTACTGATTTAGCTGGGCAGACACTAAGCAAATGTTCCTGTATTTTCCAATTTTGTGATCTGAGATAATGCCACTACATATTTCTAATAAAAAGCCAGGCCATGCAAGAAGACATCACAAATGCAATGGCTACTGAAATGCCCTTCTCCCAACCACAGCTCTACTAGGTCTATAAACTTTTAATGAACAAAGTATTTTGTACCTAATACAACTCACTGATCTAGTTAACCAACACAAACATCACCATTCAATACAAATACTACCTGAGGTAGTAATGTAACCGAAATTGTTAGAGAATCAAATAATGTGGAAAATGTGTCTATACCTTAATTAACACAAGACCTGAAGTAGGACACATCATACTTCTTTTTAGTCACTACACACTCCATTAAGTAATACTACAGCACAAAAAATATATTCAAACATATAATTAATATTTTCAGTCCAGAAGCATGTGCACTCTAATATAAGAAATCACTGCAATAGGTGATGAAACATCAAATTCTGCTACCTTGCAAAAAGTAAATCCCATAACAATTCAGAAAAACTGATATAAAAGACTACTAGATATGGCTAGAAATCCCTTTAACCCTTCTCCTTTCCCACATCTCTTACTTGTCCCATCCCTCTTTACTTTTCCCAGATTACTTGCATGGTCTTAAAGAGAATGTAGAAGTAAAACCTATGTAGTAGTAGGCTGAACATGAGCCAGCAGTGTGTCCAGGTGTATATCAGGAACAGTGTGGCCAGCAGGACAAGGGAGGTTATTCTGCCCCTGTACTCAGCACTGGTCAGACCACAGCTTGAGTACTGTGTCCAGTTCTCGGCCACTCAATTCAAGAGACATATTTTTTTTAATTAAATTTCTATAATCCTGATCACATCCTTTTGTCCATTACNGTCATTTTACAAAGTGGGGGGGGGCGGGTAACTCCTAAACCCATCACAGTTATGCAAAGCTCTATAAAACAAGACAGCACTTTTATGCTTTCGTTTTGTTACTTTATTTTTACAGTGACAGTCACAGAACACATCTGGTTGGAATGCACCTTCAAGATCATCCAGTCAATCTCTCTTTGATTATAAAGAAAGTAAGTTACAGTTTAGGTTTGTATGAAACCTCAGTTTCAATAAACTTACAAACATATTTCTAGCTCCACGTGCAGAACACTTTTTGAAGAGGCCTTTACATTAAAAGACTGACATTCTGACAGTAGTCTCTGTTTGTACCATTTTCTGTTCTTCTAATTACCATCATAGGCATAGATTCAGACTGTAACATTTTCCTCTCTTGTTGCAATCCATAGCACAAGAACAAGCTATAAGAATTTTAATGCTTCATATATTCTATAAGTTAAGTACAGTTCTGTATGGCTTTAACCTTTTCAATATTCTATAATTTGACTGACTGGCTACTTTAATTTTTCCCCTGTTTACAGTCTCAGAAACCTGTGGGGAAGAAGCAAAATGCCCAGCCAATCAAAATACTGAACACTGAAAAGATCAAAGTAGTAAAACATCCTACAGTCTTTCACAGAATATATTAGGCATTAAAATTTTCATATTACACTATAAAAAGATAACATTTCCCCCTGCAAGTCTAGATACTATAAAAGTGAAGACACTAGTGCAGCAAAGATGATATCACTAAACCAAATAACAGAATTTATACTTCTCATGTTCTTGGTTTACTCTATTACACATTTCCTCAAATAACTGGCTTTTCCCTAGTATTTAAATAAAATAAAATTCAGCTTTAGTTTGATAACTGTAAAACAAATTCATGATTTTCCAGTATGCATCCCAGTTTTGGAACCTGAGGAATAGATGCTTCTGATCCTGCTGAATTCATACCACAAAAATTTTGTCAATAGCAATCTATATTTCTGACTTGGCACTGTGGAAGCTTTCATTTGTTTGCGGCCCATAGACATTGGGTTGAGTCTAGTAAGTGAGCAGTTTTATATGACTTTTGTTTACATGACTCATTTTTACGCCTCCACTAGTGAGTAGATAGTAGTAGGAACTGGTGACCAAAAAATAAANAAAAAAAAAAAAAAAAAAAAAAAAAAAAAAAAAAAAAAAAAAAAAAAAATCCAAGTCATCTTAGTCATTGTACCATCTCAAAGATGTTAATGCTATACAATGAACAAAAGACATTAAAAATCAGATGTAAACAACATTGAGATGATATAATCTAAATACTTTATGGATTCATTTCCATGTAATCATTACAGCTTAATCAGGTTATGGAACTGTAACACATTACTCTGCTATCTACTTGCTAATGAAACGGACTTAAACAAGATGAAGGGCACTAATACGATTTGATTTGTAATTCTTTCCTTGAAAATGCTCAAAGAAAAGACGCTGAATATTGATATTCTTATCAGATTGGGTGTCCTATTCACTACCTTTTGAATTCAAATTGTTAATGTGTTCAGTAGAAAACTCTGTCCTTATAGTGTGGATTTATCAGCATCTGTCTCCTCTTGAGCAACAGATTACCTATAAAAAATAGGATCAAATATTATGCATAAGTTGCTCACCCTGCTTCTAAGTGTGCAGTTTGCGGTATGATCACACACCATTCACGGTCACCAGCAAAACGCAGCTACTTCAACATCAGCCTTTCCAGTGGAATAACAAACATGACTTTCAAGACTAAAATAAGTTATAATATTTTCAAATAGGGCAATGATGTGGTATAAAGTTTATAATCTAGTAAGTCTACCTGACAAGAAACAAAGACAAGAGTACTGCATTACATTTGTCATATACCCTATCCTGTTTATTTTTTATCTCACAACCTCATTTTTGTACTGTCTCACTGAAACAACTCAACAAAATTGCAAAAGCATCTGCTAATGGTAAACTCTTATAATTCCTGAGACATATGCTATCAGGAAAGTTTTCCTACATGTTATACATGTTCTTTTCTGCATGTTATAGATATCTCTTTCTACATCAGAAAGAAATATCTATAACAAGAGGGATATTAGCTTTCCACCAAGTAAGACTAGTAATTTGGGTTGTTTCAAAGAGAAATTAAAAAAGTGCTTGTATATCTTTCTCTACAATTACCTGAAAGAAGGTTGGAACAAAGTGGGCATTGCTCATTTTTCCCCAAGCAGCAAGTGAAAGGATGAGAGGAAATGGTCTCAAGTTGTGGCATAATGTTGCATATTAGGAAAGATTTATTCACTGAAAGGGTTATGAAGCATTGTAACAGGCTGCCCAGGGAAGTGGTTGAGTTGCCATCCCTGGAGATATTTAAAAGACATGTAGATGTGAAACCTGGGGATATGGTTTAGTGAACTTGGTAGTGTTAGGTTAACACTTACACTCGATGACATTAAAGGTCTTTTCCAATCTAAATGATCCTATGAATATTAATACAGAGTCCAGGCAAGCAGATAAAATGACTGGAAATATCTGCAGGATATGCAACATGACATGATACCAGTAAATGCCAGGCAGAAAAAAAAGTCAACTTTCATTTTCCAGAAGAAAGATTGGATGCAGCTGCCTATGAATACACTTAAATTGGAAATTGGATGATAGTTTTTAATAATCAGAGCAATATATTTTTATAAAAAGATTCAAATAGCAGCAAAACTATCTTGAAATGCAAAGGAAAAGTACATTGTCAAATGTTTTTCTTGTAAATAATTTTTGTGCAGCATTTTATACAGGCTTGCTTCTGTGTCCTGACTTATCACAAAAGGTGGATAATTAAATTTTTGTATGTATATTTCCTAAAATGTAAAGACTGATTAGAGAGATATCTCACTGAATTAAATAACATAACATTAAGCTTGTGTTACTGCATGAGATAGTCTGTCTCCAGAGCCATTACAGTCTTCAAGAGGAACATGTACTAAAAGAAAGAATATCTCCCATTTGAAAGTANGGCTGCCCAGGGAGGTGGTGGAGTCACCGTCCCTGGAGGTGTTCAAGGCACGTTTGGACGTGGCACTTTGTGCCATAGTCTAGTCTTGAGATCTGTGGTAATGGGTTGGACTTGATGATCTTTGAGGTCTCTTCCAACCTTGGTGATACTGTGATACCTGTTCAACAGGTAATAAAGGGCATATAACTTAGAAGAAGTCTCAGATGCTTATCACAAATTATTTTCTGATTGGCTAATGTGTGGCTAAAGATCCATTAGTCTCAGGCTACATTGATAAAACAGATAAGCAGGTAAACACAACATGCTCTGCCTCAATGTGCTTCTGCCATTGCTTCTGCCTTATTGTGCTCTCCGTCATTGCATCCTGCCATGCTCTGCTGAGCTATAAGCTAACTCTGCTACATAATAACAAGCCCTGATACTTTGGGTTTTTCTCCCCAGAAACTTACTGTGTCTCACGTTTACCAGGATTATCATTAAGTGCTTTCACACGATAGGCTTGCTTAGCCAGCACGACATTGTGCCTGTCTGCACATACGCAAGACATCCTGCCTGCAAGTCTTCTGCTGAGACTGGGAGCCCTGGAAGGGACACAGATCATCCAAGAGGAACCAGGATCAGGTCAGAGATTATCTGCCTCTTTCCCAGCACCCTGTTAATGCCTGGGAAGATCAATGTCTATCAAGACATCAACAGAACTCTCTGCAAGTGTTTGGGTACTGTCTGGAAACTGTACTTAGCCCTGGGAATCCGGAGATAACTTTTGTGAGTAAATACTCGAAAAGCCTCTTAGCAAAACTCTGTAAAACTCTAAATGAATCCAAGTGCCTTCTGCCTTAAGCAGAAAGGAGATTCTCGAGTACCTCTAGTGGGCAAGCAGTATAATGAACTGCAAAAACCTCTTTCCAGTTCTAATGTTTTGTTTGTATTATTGCTAGTTATTTCTTAAGTGTTCTAGATTCCCTGCTCTCATCTGTGTCATGTTTTCATGACCATTGCAAAGAACCTATTATTGCAAAGAACCTATTATTAAAATTGTGGCTGGTAGTGAGACTCCTGAATATCAAAATTAATAAACTATATTAATTTCGGAAAATCCTATCTCACACCATAATATCTGCCATAACGAATGATATTCCTGTTTGTCATTATGCTATGAAAATAGTTGTTTGCTGACTCACATGATAAGGTACCAATTTAGAAAGAGAGAAGACCGTGTGAAGAGGGAGCTTTTAATAATTTCCTTATGTGAAAGCATCACTTGCGGTTGGGTGGACAGAAACATGTTGATTCTCCAACTGATTCTATTAACCAAAACTGAGAACTGTCCTCACAGCCACACAGTTGCAATCTCCTCTTATTACTATTTAATTGAATGGGAAAGAAGATGTTAACATATTTATATTTATAGCTTTACATACTGAAGATTAGTCTTTAGTCTTGCTCTGGGGTTAATGGTGAGAGTTTCATTTCTTCAGAGGCCAGTTGAACCCAAGAACCTAATTTTGGTACTCTGTGTCATTTGCTGGACGACTTGCTAACCTTGATTACGTGGCAAGATAGAAGTATCTATCTTCAAATTCAGGTCTAATCTTTGTAGATATCCACTGCATTGCTGTGGAAGAGTATTTCCACCAATAAAAAATACAATGTCAAAGGAGGAGGAAGAAAAGGATTTCTTATTTAAGAGACCATGCACTGGAAAGCAGAAGTATTAGTTTTTGAAAATAGATTACATGCAAAAAGTAAAAGTAAAAGGATAAATATGTTCCTTACTCTTAGATCTCATTTTTATGAGCTCACTAAGTAAAAAGCTTTGGATTCAGAAAATACTAAGACTGAGGAGGGAAAAGCCTGCAAGAATCTTTTCTTGCATCTTATGTCGTTACTAAAGGCTTTTATGAAATTTTATGATCCATCCCATTTCCATTTTTGGAACTGAAGCCTTAGTAAAGTTTTTAAATGTTCTGTTCTGAAACATTTTTCATGTGAGAAAGGCTATTTTCATGCTGCTTCGCTTTTCCAAGCTGGAGAATTAATGGCTTTCTCTCAAAAGCCTCTTGTAGAGAGACTTCCAATGTCATTTAATAAACTCAGGAGGTCTGAATAAACATCTAGATCTTTGTTTGCAACCAGCTAAGTAGCTTTTGAAGTTTACTGAATGTATGTTGATGCCACAGGCATCAGGTACTGCTAAGTAAACTTAGTGGAGTAGTTGACCTGGGTCTTACTGTAAAATACGAATAAGAAAAGTGTTTGCAAAAGACAAGTTTTGGCACAGAAGGCAGTTTTCTGAGGTGCTTTCTCTAGTCATTGAAATGAGACAGAGGGTACTTTAATCAGGAACCCTGCTCGTGGATTCCAGAATTCCTTGATGTCCATTTAATAACTGCTCTGTTTTTGTTGCCCATCTAATCTGTTTTTGCCACCTCTTCAGCAATATATAGATGAGGGATATTCAAGGTAAAAGTCAAGAAATAAAATAGCATACTTTCAGAGAGAGAACATTAGTATAAATAATGTGTATCGCTAGTAATAAATTTCAAACATTTATCTACAATGTGTATATCCACATTATTCCAGTGAGCATTCAAGAATATCTATGAGCCTATTGGATGCTTCATAAAATGGCATATCAAAATAAAACCATGCAAAAACAACAGCACAACTGAGTAGAAAGGAGAGTAGTAGTCAAGGACATAATGAGTAGATACAAGAAAAAGAATACTGTATGTCAGCATTAGCAAGTGCTGATGTAGTATCACTTACATATCTGACAATTGAATTACTCATTGAAATACTTTTCTTTTTGTGCTTATTTTTCCCCCTTGTTTCTGATTTCTATTAATCTACCTTTCCTTTTCTCTGACATGCTAATAGTTCCCTTTAAATTGTTCCCCTCACCACATATACCCCTAGATGATAAATTCCTCCCCTTATGGGGAAGGGGAAGAAAGGAAGAGGAGAATGGTGCAAGAAATATATCCTGGAAATACAGATTTATAATATCCTTAAAATGTGAGGGGTATTAAGGATTCTGTTATATCGAGACATTCAACAGTGACAAGGACATGTTCTGGTATAGATACGTCATAGGTCTTGTATGACAGAAGCCAATGAAAGAGAAATCTCAGAGCTAGATTGATTAACTGACTTCCACATTCTGCCTTCCCAGATTTCATTTGCCATTTCTATTGAATTCCCTTGTATGTCCTATCCCATGTTTCATGCAGAAGACCTAGTTTCAACATAGTTAATTTGCCTCCTGTCATATGATACCAAGCACTTTAGGATCTCTCTGTAGGAAGTAAGCAAACTCAGCACTAATTTGACCCCTCAGATATCCACCATTTCTCTTTTGCTTAATGAAGCATGCATATAGGAAGTATATAGGTTCCAGAAAACAAAGTAAAATCCAATTTCTGGGCATTGTAATTAATATTACTTCTCAGAACCCTGGGATATAAACCATGTTTTCTTGATAATGATGGTATTACTAGTTGGTGAGAAAGACCATGGAAGACTTTCTTACATGAATGGCAGTGGTTGTAATAGTGTTAGTAGAAACAGGGCTAAGAAAAACAAACGTTATGTACCTACTACTGAAAAGCTATACAATTCAAACCAAGCATTCTCATTATTTAATTCGTAATTATTAATAAAATATTGAGTAATCTGTGAGTAAGCCTAAGGGAGTGTTATTATAGAGATTTACTTACATCTCAACATAGCAATCAACAGTCATTACGTCCTCAGATTAAATCTGCATATACACAGTCCCAGTTTTAAATGTCATTACAATTTAAAAAAAAAAACAAAACCAAACAACAACAACAACACCCAACCAAACAACATCAAAAAACCCCAACAAACACAAAGAGACCCCACAAAGGGCAAAACCCAAACTACTTTCACACACAGTGAATGCAAACTGAAATACTTCTCCATTAGCTTTGGTTTAGTTTTCTATGCTGCTAAAGACAGGTGTAAGTTCAGGCTGTATGCAGAACAAAGTTCTGTGTAGGTGGTGCTATGCAAGAAAATGTCATGGTCACATTAACTGCATCACCAAAGAACAGTTACACCTACAAGTAGGATGTTATTACTGAATTTCGTGACAGAACAGTTGGCAATTTCCAAAAGAAACAGAATTAAGACACGAAATGAATTATTTTAATTGCTTTTACACTCTTCACTCATGATGTCTATGCCTGTGTGCATCACACCTCTCCCAAAATTCCCTCTGCCTCATCTTTTCCAATCTCCAGTCTCTTCCTTTTTATTCTGCAAGACACAGGCTACCTCTTGCACATTAGAAGGGACATACAAATACTATGTTCACAGCACAAACCATTTGCCATCTGTTGATTCAGCTAAATGCCATGGAAGTCAGTCAGAATATTTCTACTGGTCTTAGTGGAGTTCAGAACAGTTCAGATACTGTGCCATGAAGGCTTATGTGCACAAAGTCAGAGTAAATGTACTGCAAAATCAGTGCACAATTTACACAGCTAAAAAGATGACAGAAAAAGCAATGACTTCTCTACTGAGAAGATAGTATAAATAAAAAGCTGACTCCTCTTCTTTGCTACAGAAAGAGGACTGGTACAGATAGTGAGGTGCTATGCTGTGAATACTCATTATGCACACAACACAGCAACCTTTCCACATAAAAGTTGGGCAGCGAACCTGCATGAACAATCTCTCATGTGCTAAGGAAAACATCATGAGGTTGGGTTTGCTTTTCTTTCCTCTGTTGGTTCAGAAATATGTAGTCATTTTTAATGTTCTACTGCTCTGTTTGGGGAAATGATTAATGCCAAGATTAATTCGTGCTTGATTATTCATCAAAGCATTCCGCAAATACTAGTGAAAAGTAGGACCTACCAGAAATAAAAGCCATTACACAAAAAGAATTGACCACAAGTTAAGAGGTTTTGTGCATTTAAGAAAAAAAGACAAAAAAAAAAAAAAAATCTCTTCTCATGAAGTCAGAGAAGCATTTGCTTGTTATCAAAGTAACTCATGCTGAAACAAGTTGGGGAAAGGAACGGCCTAAACACTTGGCACCTTTAAACAACTCACAGAATCACAGAACTGTTTTAGTTGGAGAAGACCTCTAAGATCCTTGAGTCCAACATAAACCTAACACTGCCAAGTCCACCACTAAACTGCAAGCTGAAATGCCACGTCTACATGTTTTTTGAAAACCTCCAGGAATGGCAACTCCACCACCTCCCTGGGCAGTCTGTTCCAATGCCTGACCACTCCTTCAGTAAAGAAATTTTCCCTAATATCCAACCTAAACTTCCCTTGGTGCAAGTAGAGGTCTTCTCTTGTTCTATCACTTGATACTAGGGAAAAGAGAGCAACTACTCTCACTACAACCTCCTTCTAGGTAATTGTAGGGAGCAGCTAAGGTCTCTACTTCAGACTCCTCATCCTCAGACTAAACAATCCCAGTTCCCTCAGCTGCTCCTTAAGAGACTTGTTCTCCAGACCTTTCGACAGCTTCACTTCTCTTCTCTGGACACCCTTCAGCAACTCCTTCTTGTAGTGAGAGCTTCAAAATACAGTACTTGAGGTGCATGCTTGCCAGTGCCAAGCACAGGGGCACAATTGCTTCCCTGGTACTGTTGGCCACACTATTGCTGATAGGCCAGGATGCTGTTGGCCACCTCCGTACACAAGTCACTTGGGCCTTGTTAACCTTATACAATTGGCCTTGGCCCATCAATCCAGCATGTTCAGATGCCTCTGTAGAACCTTCCTACCTTCAAGCAGATCAACACTTCACTCTAGCTTAGTGTCATCTGCAAACTTACTGCAATCTCCTCATTCAGATCATTGATAAAGATATTGAACAAGAATGGCACAGATACCAGGCCCTGGGGACCATCATTTGTGACAAGTTGCCAGTTGTATTTAACTTTATTCACTACTACTCTTTGGTCCTGGTCAACCAGAAAGTATTTCAGTCAGAGAAGCATCCACCCATATGAGCTGTGACCAGCCATTTTCTCCAGGAGTGTGCTGTGGGGGACAGTGTCCAATGTTTTATTGAAGTCCAGATCACAGAATCACAGAATTGTCAGAGTTGGAAGGGACCCCAAGGACCATCTAGTTCCAAACCCCTGGCCATTGGCAGGGACACCCACCACTAGACCAGGTTGCCTGATCCAGCCACATCCAGCCTGGCGCCATCCAGGGAAAGCGCTTCCACCACTGCCCTGGGCAACCTGTTCCAGTGTCTCAACACCCTTAGGGTGAAGAATTTCTTCCTAACATCTAATCTAAATCTCCCTCCTTTAGTTTGGATCCATTTCCCTTGGTCCTATCACTACCCGACACCCTAAAAAGTCCCTCATGTGGGCTTTAGTTCTTCTAATTTTATCTCTGCATAGCCTCACAACTTTGACTCTACAGTAAATCTGAAGACTGTATATTCAAAATTAAGCATATGGCAATCATTTTAAAAATGTATATTGACTAATTCAGATATTAAAACAGAGAAACTTAGGTGCTTTGGTATGATATGTTAGATGTCTGTAGCTGCCTCAACTACAAATAAAAACAGTGGATAATTTGAAAACATAAAAAAAATAAAGCTAACTTAAATATCAGCTTAATAGTTACTTTTTTTTCCAAATATACAATTANCCTGGAGGTGTTCAAGGCCAGGTTGGACGAGGCCTTGAGTAACCTGTACTAGTGGGAGGTGATCCTGTCTATGGAACTAGATGGTCCTTGAGGTCCCTTCCAACCTTACCATTCTCTGATTCTATAATTTTCAGCTGTTTTAAATGATAAGAATGCTGGGGTTCAAATCTGAACATTCAGAATTTAATAGTTCACAGCTAATGCTTGTGGTTTTTGTGTAATTCAGATCAGTTAATACACACTATTTATTTCTGGGGTTTGTATTCTTTTGTTGAAAAATGCCACACCTGCTGAGTATTAGGCTTAAAATGTTCTAAATAGGCACACTACCATTTTTAACAATACCTCTACCTATTGTCAGAACATTCTGATCAGGTATTATGCCACTTTCTGGCCATGTGCATTACAGAATTTATATTCCTACTCTGTCACACATCACTGACTAAAAACATCATAACAGCCTGTTAATGGCTTAACAAGTAGAATGATAAATACAGGTTTGAAATATGCACAGCTTGAGTCTGTCCCCACTGACACGGCTTTACACGGCACATTTTGTTTTTACTCCCTTCTGATTCAGCCTCCTTTCCACCCACAGATTTGGAATATATTTGGATATTTTCTGGTTTTCATTTGTGCACTACTAAAATAAATTCTTCCATCTTATTTTATTCCTTTTTATCAAGTGTCCATCATGAATACATATTTGAGTGCTGGCAATGAAACAAGAGTTGAGATACTACCTACAGACTTAGTGATACAGTTAATAGGCAGAAAATTGGTATCTAAATGTACATCATAGCAGTGGGTGGCATTAGCTGTGGACATGCTTAGCAGTGGTTTTGCTACTTAAAATTTTGAACTGCTTAATTTAGGGCTTTCGGGTTATTTGAACAAATCTTAAAACTCTAGTAAAGTACTGCAAACAGGACCAAGCCTAAAGCCAAATGACCTACACCTTATTTTCGAGAATCAACTCAAAGATACATTTATATTAATATGAGCAGGGACTAGAAACACATCTACAGAATGGAAAACGAATCTCAGCACTTCAGCAAATTTCCTATATTAAAAATACAACAAACATGTTTTATGCTGAACCAGCCACCAGTATCACCTGACAAAGAATAAAAAGCAGGAAATAGTTTTCTGCATATGGAAAATTTGTTTTTTCACTAATTTTGCTCCAATCCCCCCTTCCCCCCGCCCAAGCTAATGGTAAAACTTCTACTGATCGGAACAGAATGATCAAAAAACTTTTGATATTTGAAACTTTTCAATTTTCTGCTGAAAATTTTATCAAAATTATCTCAACACAAGGTCTGCTATAAAAGTGGTGAGTTAACGAACATGTTTTATAAACATGAAAAACTCAATGCAATACACTCAAGCCAATGTGTGACTCTAACAGAGAAAGAGACAGCTGAAGAAAAGATGGGATAACTCAGGGAGCATGTGATGGAGAAAACCAGAGCAATAAAAAGGCAAAGAACAACCAATTGGATTTTCAAAAGACTTGGAAGGGTACTATAATAAGAAGTTAATGCTACAACTCAGTTGTGTGCAAGTAATATGATTTATTTTCTTTCCACTGTATTACCCCAGGAATTTCCTTTAATATTTGGTAGTAGAGCAAAAATATTTCATACTTGGAAATAATTTACAACCATGGCATTCCATAAATCACTATCATTTGAAACCTACCAGATGGTAACACACTAAAATTTTGTTACCCTTCCCTTCCTTGCCTTGACATTTAACTAAGCTGCTGAGTGAACTTACTGAAAACCTACCAAACATTCCATCATTAGGTAAAGTTGTATTTTTGGTCATAGAACCACCTTTTTTTTTTTTTTTTTTTTTTGCAATCTAAGTTGCAACTGTACAGAATACAACAGATGTTATGCCCTCAAAACATGTTGGTCTTTTACAACTAATAGTAAAAAACACACTACTTTTTCTGAGCATAGGGGCCATCCACCACACAAACAGTATCTGCATTCAGATGGTTTAACCAGTGAGTTAGAAGCAGTCATAAACATAAGGCCTTTCACTAGAAATCAGAGTACTCTGGGAATGAGAATCATTCACTGTTCCTTAAACTTGTAGCAACACTAACTGAAACAACTTCCTGGCTGATTTGTTTTGTTTTCAAAACCCATTTGATAGGTTCATTGAGGCAAACTTTTGCACAAAGGCGATTTTAGCTTTTTTATCTCATATTTGCCACGCTCTGTTGGAAGGCTGATTTTTCTTAGTAATTGCTCCAAATGCAGTTCCTAATGAAGATTCCCACGTTGGTCATGAGTAGATTCCAAGAGCCCCAAAATACAGAGCAAAACTGCCATCATACTGCAGGGAAGAAAAGCTACTGTAATAGCCAGGAAAATAGGCAGGAAAACTAGAGAGAAATTTGAGAAGAGTTTAAGAAATAAGAATACTAAAGTGGTAATGCATGAAAGCACCTCGATATCCCTAAATAATGCCCACTTCAGATGTATCCAAAGGATCACAGGGTGTGTGCAAGGACAAAAAAGCAACACAACCAAGATATATCCACTCTCATTAGGAAGGAGGAAACAAAGGCCTAGGTCTATTTCTCTCAAATCTAGTTTCACAGACATCCCAAGGTGAATTTATCTTTTCTCTGCAAAACATTTTATGCTTAGAAACAGAATTTACTGCTTAGTCTGCTTGGAAACAGTAGTTTATGCTGCTTCTGGTGCTTGCTTTTCAACAATAGTGGTTGTCTTCTCTGCTTCTGCCTTCCCATCAAGGAAGGAGAGAGGACAATATGGGGGATCAGATGGAAAGGAAAACTGTATTTTCACTAAAAATGTGATGGATACAGAAAAAGTCTCTCACAATGCAGGGTATTTTTCCTAGTTATTCCATCTGCTCTATTTGTGCATAGTAATGTCACATGACAAAGAAGACAGCATCCTAAGTAAAGCATGCATAGAGACACCATGACTTCTGGGTTTTTTCCCCGTTTAACTGAATAGTGCAGACATGCATTTTCACAGATCAGACTAAGCATTTTGTTTAGCTCTAGTTTTCACTGAATCACTGGCCACAGAGTTACAACTAATGAATCCATAATACTGCAGAGAGGTGATTAAACTTTAGCATGACAAATGGCATGAAGCATCGGCTCAACTCATTAGAAAAACCAAAACCCAATTTCTATAAAAAGTCTTACAGCATGAACAATGTGAGAAAGGTATTTGAAAATAAAGGTAATTACTGTAGGGATTTCTGAGTCACTATCTGATGGCATCTGCCTGAAAAGTAATATAATTTCAGACATCAGCTACACAGCAACAAGAGTTTAATATTGGTTGATGAAGTACAGAAAAATAATATATTCTACTCTTTAAATATTTATCACATTGTTTAAATATTAAAGATTAAACTCCTCTTGATTGCCAAATCAGTATTATACAGGTTAGAAATTTGTTTACAGTCTCTCGCAATAGAATCATTACCTGTCAATGTCAGATGATATAATTTTCAAGCCTCTGGTTGCTGACAGCTTTCTTGCCATGAGATGCCAAGTGTAATTAAAACTATGGTTTCAGATACATTTGCATTTTATTCCTGAGGAAAAAAATGTGTTTCTGCTTTATGAATCTTCAGACTGCAGGTCTGAGAAAAAATATTGACCTTTCCTATAACTTTGTCTCACAATTTACAGACTGAAGTGAATAATCCGTGTTGAAAGTCCCTCAGAATAATTATATTTCTATTTCTTTAGTGAGCAATGCAGACAAAACAGTGAATTTTTTATGAGATAAAGCAAGAATGAGAAAAAAGTGTTGGGTTTTTTTTCCTTTGAGAGTAGTCAGTATATTTCACTCATAGTGGGAAACTGAAGAAATCCTTTAAAATGACATTTGTTAAATAATAGCAACATGAAAATGTGTCAAAAAAAAAGAAGATTAAATTAATTAAACATGACTATTAGTCAAGGCAATGAAAATAAAAAAATCTTACCAGTAGATTGCAGTAAATTATGTACTTTTAAAGATATGACAGAGAATTAGAAGTAACATGAACCAGACTGCTAATGCCAAGTAAGCAAATGATCAAGAAATTCCATATCTTCATCCAAGCTTTGTGGCTGGTTCTACTAACAAAAGCTGGAGCCCCCGGCACAGGAAG
>WBNM01017756.1:0-15449 GCA_013399055.1 Ramphastos sulfuratus | reverse complement strand
CTGCTGGGTTCCAATTTGTGTCTGTCACNCAATTTGTGTCTGTCACCCCTGATCCTGTCACTGGGCACCACTGAAAATTGTCTGGCCCCTGCCCTTTAGTTCTTGCTGAGCATTGAGAAGATGCCCTCTTAGGCTGTTCCTCTCCAGGTTCAACAGCTCCAGGTCTCTCAGCCTTTCCTCCTCACAGAGATTCCATGACCTCTCTGGGCAGCATTGGAATAGGTTGCCCAGGGAGGTGGTGGAGTCACCATCCCTGGAAGTGTTCAAGAAATGTGTGGACACTGCACTTTGGGACATGGTTTAATGACCATGGTAGTGCTTGTTTGATGTTTGAGCTGGAAGACCTTGGATATTTTTTTTTTTCTATCTGAAACAATTCTATGATTCTGTGATAAATGTGGTGCTAGGGAAGAGGTTTTTCTCATGCTAGAAATAAAATTGTAAATAGAATTACTTTTCCAGTGAAACTGTTGGATGCAAGATTGATGATGAAATAATTTGCTTTTACTGTCTGACATTAAAAAGTGCGAGGAATGACTTTAATTGTTTTTATGGTCAACATTTAATCTTTATTCCTGAAATAATTATTTATATGTGATAGATGAACAGCAGTGCTCCAAAGCATGGCATGTGGGGCTTGTGTTTGGCAATCACAGAAGGAAAAAACACTTCAGATCATCCTGCTGGGGCTGGCTGGAGGGGAGCTTCCAATCCTTTCACGGGAAGGCTGCTGCTCAGCACTACCTTTTTATTTCTGCTTTAGGTTGGCTTGTGGTTTTTTTTTACTTTTCTTTTTTTTTTTTCCCCTCTCCAATTATAATTTCATTAATCTGTTCAGGAAATAACTGCAGCTTTAATTATTTTCTTCTTTTGATTAACCCTCCTCAAATAAACATTATGCTGCTCTTCCCAGCCCTTCCCTTTTTATCCCATTTCTTATCCAACTCACTGCTGTTCATTAATCTCAGGATTTTTCCATGACATCCTAATGGCTCCTGCTGCCCAGCAATCATTATCTCAGTGCAACTTGTCACCAGCTTTTCTATCCATCAGCTCCACTCATCTGTCAGGGCTGCAGCTCCACACTGGCACCATCCAGGCAGCACCAAGTCCCCCTCCACCTGCCTCTGGCCAGTGGTAGTAAAACCCCTCCATAGCCTCAATTCTTGGGGCTAACCTGGCATTTGTTCTCCTTTTCCCATGTATTGTCACCTCACACCCTGCTGCAGAACAATAGATCCATAAAATTAAGGAAGAATTTCTTTACTGAAAGAGTGGTGGGACATTGGGACCAACTGCCCAGGGAGGTGGTGGAGTCACCATCCCTGAAGGTCTTCAAGACAAGTGTGAACATGGCACTTTGGGATATGGTTTAATGGTCATGGTGGTATTGGTTTGATGCTTGGATTTGATGATTCTAGAGATCTTTTCCCAACCTTAATGGTGATATGACTAAATGATTCTAACACTTGATAGGACAAGGAAGGAGATGATAGTGTTAGGTTGACAGTTGGATGTGATAATTATAGAATCATAGAATGGCTCGAGTTGGAAGGGACTTTAAAGATCATCTAGTTCCAACCCCTCTTCTATGGGCAGGGACACCTCCTGCTAGACCAGGTTGCTCAAAGCTTCATCCAGACTGGTCTTAAACACTTCCAGGAATAAGGTGTCCACAACACTTCTGGGCAGCCTGTTGCAGTGTCTCACCACCCCTGTAGTAAATGTCCAATTGAAATCTACCCTGTTCTAGTTTAAAGCCATTGCCCCTTGCCTTGTCACCACAGGCCCTTACAAATAGTCTCCTTTNCATTGTTTTCCTTTCACAGCCTGTAATATAATTTTCTCTATTAAAATATTCTAATTAGCCTCAAACCAGCACAGGAGCCCAGAACAACACTGCAGATGCCCAATCTAAATCTACCTTTCTGCAGTTCTAAACCATTTCCCCCTCTCCTAGCGATGGGCAGTACCAGCACGTCACCAGCTGCCAGAGGCTGGGCTGCAGCTTCAAGCCCTGGTAATGGCTCTCCAAGTTGCAAGGAGTTTATTCCAGGCAGGATCTTGCATGCCTTACTTCTTCTTTTCAGAGCTGTCAAAAGATCATTCCGTCAGAGGGGGGCATGAGGGTTCAAATCCTTGCACAGAAAGTTAATCTTCCATAGGAATGAAAATGCAGGATTAGTTAGTAGGAAATTCTGCTAATAGATTAAAAGACTCTCCAGCACCCTTTTAAGGTTATTTATTAGTAATTGATTAATACAGTTTAGAACAAACCCGACTGTTGTTTTCAGAATTCATTTTTCAGGCTGCAGACTTATGCCAGATGACACTCGGGCTCTGGCTCTTTGGGAATAGACATCAAACCCTGGTTCATAATTTATGTAATGACATATACTTGGACACTGATTAGCTACCTTATCAGCCCTGTAATAAAGGAAGCATAACCCCTAGTTTATCATTCATTTATCTGAAGTCATTTTGAATAATATCACAAGATTGTAATGTAATCATTATGCTGTACAGCATGTGTGGGCCAGTACACTACACTGTCAGTGTCAGAGGACTGTCATAGTTCATACTACTTAATTTGCTCACTTCTTACACATTTATGAAATTGGAGTCAACAGTCTGGTGGAGCAGTAATATTCTGGGCAAGGGACTTACACAAATTGTTAATAGGGTGTTCAACGGGAGGGCAAGGAAGCAGGAGACAGATGAAAGGGAGTTTGGTGGTGGAACTGAATGGGTGGTCAAGGGGAGGGTTGCATTTCATAGAATCATAGAGTCGGTTGGGTAGGAAGGAACCTTTCAAGGTCACTTTGTCCAAACCCCCTGCAGTCAGCAGTCTTTCTGGGCACATTGAGGAGCCGAGGCTGAGAGGAGGAGGCCTCATTGCTCTCTACAGTTTCCTGAACTGTAGTGGAGTGAGGTAGGGCTCAGTCTCTTCATCCTAGTATCAGGTGGTAGACTGAGAGGAAATGGCCTGAAATTGTGCCAGGGGAGGTTTATGTTGGAGATGAGGAAAACTTTCTTTCCTGGAGGAGCAGTCAGGCGTTGGAACAGGCTGCCTAGGGCAGTGATGGAGTTACAATCCTTGAGGTGTTCAAAACACATGCAGATATGGTATTTTGGGACATGATTTAATGGCCATGGTGGCTGATAGTTGGATTCAATGATCTTAGAGGTCTTTTCCAGCCAAAACAACTCTATGATTCTATTCTATAATTCTATGATCTAGTCTAGGCTCCCTGCTAAAGCAGGGTCACACACAGCAAGTTGCTCAGGATCACAATGTCCAGGCAGGTTTGGAATTTCTCCAGAGAAGAAAACTCTGTAACATCTCTTTGCAGCCTTCTCCAGTACGATAGAACAACCACTTTCTACGCAAGGCACCTTTTGAAGGTCTTTGACCAATTCTGCTGGCCGTTGTATGGCCACACACTTCAGAAATGCTAAGAGCTGAGGGATCAGCAGTTGGCTTAGATGACACATAGGCAAATCCAGTATGCTCAAGTGTGACAAAGACTTCAAGGTTGAGTTCATCTTAGCTGCAGCTGAACTGAGCACGTTTGAATGAAGATTGACTTATAGAGCACTCGGATTTACAGATACTCCCAGTACTGTTTGCATAGATCTCTGGATGTTTCAGCTGTAATCCTACTGCTATCAGACTTCTGTTTCAACCTTATTTTTTATTTAGTTGCTGAAATAAAGTTGGAGAGTCACTTGTCACTTGTATAAGCACGAGAGAAAGAAATGGGGCTTTTCCTTTTGTGGTTGTCAATGTGCACCTTCTCTGTGTAAATTGCAGCTACTTCTGTAGTGGCCATGGGGATGGGTGAGATCATCAAATCATAGAAAGATTTGGGTTGGAAGGAACCATTAAAGGTCATCTAGTCCAACCCCACCGCAGGAGGGACATCTGCAACTAGAGCAGGTTGCTCAGAGTCCAAACTAGCCTGACCTGGAAGGGTTCCAGGGATGGGGCATCTACCAACTCACTGGGCAACCCGGCTCAGTGTCTCACCCTCTCTGCAGTGTTTCTGCATTTGAGGGGTGTGGAGGGGGAGTGCAATCAGGTGAAAGGATTTGCTCAGGGGCTGTGCTGGTGAATTTGCTACACATTTCCTGGCTTTTAGGGCCAAAGCATCATTTTTCTCTGCAAAACCAGAGTATGTGATCCTCGCATGAAGCTATATGAAGGATGCTGGCCCTGCACATGCTTGCAGCATGGTGGTGATGTTTCACCAGTTGTGGGTGCCTCAGATCTTGGAATTGGGTTTCCATGTCAAAAAGAATCCCATCATGGTGGGGCCTGGAAGGGACTTCTGAAGAACATCTAATGCAACCTTGCCTGCTAAAACAGGGTCATCAATTGGAGCTTTCCCAAGATCACAATGCCCAGGAGGGTTTGGAATCTCTCCAGAGAAGGAAACTCCACAACCTCTCTGGGCAGCCTGCTCCAAAGCTTCAGAACTCTCACAGCAAGGAGTTTTCTTCTGCTCAGGTGGGAACTCTTGGATTCCAGTTTGTGCCCGTTGCCACTTGTCCTGTCACTGGACACCTCTAAGAAGAATCTGGCCACATTTTCTTGCCCCTCACCCTTCAGCTCCTGCTGAGCATTGAGAAAATTCCCTCTCGGGCTGCTCTTCTCCAGACTTGAGAGCCCCAGGTCTCTCTGCCTTTCCTCCTCACCTGCCTTTCCTTTCAGTTCCCTCACAGTTTCAGTTCCTTCATAGCCTCCACTGGACTCCCTTCATTGGTTCTGTATCTCTCTTTTAATTCGTAGGCATCATACAGCAACTTTTAAAGTGTTTTGTCCAGCCATAGTGAGAACTACAAGCATGATCTTTATCAAAGAACTCTTAAAAATGACAAAGCAGGAGGAGAACAATGGCTTTATCATCTCAAACATCATGCAGCAGTTTGACAGTAAACCCATTTGTTCTTGTGTACAGTCACAGGAACTGAGCGATTTTTTGTACTCCTACTATTCTCATCATTTGCTTCATACTCATATTAACAACAATTAATTATGATTTTTCTCCTGATACAACTGTGTTGACTGAAATAGAGGTGCACATGGGATTCATTTGGCCCAGTGTCATTTTCTGTCATATTTCTAGCCTCTGTTTTGTGTTCTTTTCCTGTCTTTTTAAGAAATTAATTTGAAAAACTGTTAATTGTTTGATTGTTAATTGAAAAGTTACTCTTGCTCTCCATTCAGCAAATATTTACAGTGTGGGACATGGGAAGTAACTGGTCAATTCAGTGAGATCTGGACAGACCTCAGAGCTGGGCAAAAGAATGCCTGGTGACCTTCAAAGACAGTAAGTGTAGAGTCCTGTGCCTGGGGAGGAGCAACACCATGTACCAGTACAGGTTTGACCTTCTGGAAAGCAGCTTCATGGAGGAGGACCTGGGAGGCCTGGTGGACAAGAAGTTATCCATATGACTGCAGTGTGTCCTTGTGTCTGAGAAGGCAAGATGATCTCCTGGGGTTCATTAAGAAAAATGTGGCCAGCAGCTCAATGGAAGTTCTCCTTCCCCTCTACCATAGTGAGACCACATCTGGAGTACTGTGTCCAGTTCTGGGCTCCTCAGTTCAGGACTCCCCAATTCAAGAGATGGGGAGCTACTGGAGACTGTCCAATGAAGGCTATGAAGATGATGAAGGAACTGGAACATCTGTCTGATGAGGACTGGCTGAGAGACCAGTTTAGTGTGGAGAAGAGGACACTGAGAGGAGATCTTATGAATATTTATAAATATCTGAAGGGTGAGTGTCAAGAAGAAGAAGCAAGTCTCTTATCAGTGGTGCTCTGTAACAGGACAAGGAGTGATGGATACAAACTGGAACACAGGAAGTTCCACCTCCATGTGAGGAAAAACTTTCTGTGAGGGTGCTGAAGCCCCAGAGCAGGTTGCTCAGAGAGATGCTCTGGAGATGTTCAAGACCAGTCTGGTTGTATTCCTGTGTGACCTGCCCTAGGTAATCCTGCTTAAGCAGAGGGGTTGGACTGGATGATACCAGCCACAAATACAGGCTGAGAGGTGAATGGCTGAGAGCAGCCCTGAGGAAAAGGACCTGGGTGTCTGGGTTGATGAAAAGCTCAACATGAGCCTGCAGTGTGAGTGCAGCCCAGACAGCAACAGAGTGCTGGGTTGCAGCAAGAGAAGTGTGGGCAGCAGGGCAAGGGAGGGGATTCTGCCCCTTTGCTCTGCTCTCCTCAGACCCCACCTGGAGTCCTGTGTACAGTTCTGGAGCCCCCAGCACAGGAAGGACATGGAAGTGTTGGAGTGGGTCCAGAGGAGGCCACCAAGATGCTCAGAGGGCTGCAGCAGCTCTGCTGTGAGGACAGGTTACAAGAGTTGGGGGCTCTGCAGCCTGGAGAAGAGAAGGCTTCCAGGAGACCTTAGAGTAGCCTTCCAGTATCTGAAGGGGCCTACAGGAAGGCTGGGGAGGGACTATTTACAAGGTCTTGCAATGACAGGACAAGGGGCAATGGGTTTAAACTGGCAGAGGGGAGATTTAAACTGACTGTTAGGAGAAAGTTCTTTATAGTGAGGATGGTGAGACACTGGAACAGGTTACCCAGGGAGGTTGTGGCTGCTCTCTCCCTGGAGGTGTTCAAGGCCAGGTTGGATGAGGCCTTGAGTAACCTGTACTAGTGGGAGGTGTCCCTGCCTATGGCAGGGGGGTGGAACTAGATGATCCTTGAGGTCCCTTCCAACCTTACTATTCTATGATTCTATAACTGCATGTCCCTTCCAACCCCTGCCATTCTATGATTCTTTGAGGGGGCCACAGTTAGGACCAAGCTCAAACTGGAGGCCAGCAGTGATTTTTTTATCACCAAACAGAGGCTCTACACCGAGTCTGTTGCACACAATGGCCAATATTGTAACAGAAAAATGTGAAGTGTGAGCGCAACGAGGTGAAAAGAAATACGTTTTCATTTTTTATTTGGTTGACTGCTATAGCAGGTTCTAAAAAGGATTTTTTTCCCCCCCTTTCTCTTTGTGGAGAACACGTTGCAGATTTACAATATTGTATTCCACTGTATACATTTGCTAACAAAAAATACCACTACTGTATCCACACCAGTGACAAATCTGCCAGAAAGTGACTAGTTGATATGCCTTTTTATTACTGCAGCTGCCTTGTTTTTTCTAGTCAAAATAAAAGAAAATCACAGGATCCTTAAAATAATAGCTGACAGCAGGTAGTTACTGAGAAATGCATGTCCCTGGCTCTTAACTTTGTAGCATCCATCCAGATGGCAGATTAGAGGCTGGGATCTGCAGGTTGGTGACAAATACATGGGTAATAGCATTCAGCTTGCCTAACTGTAAAAGTGAATTCACTATTCCTCTTTGATTGTAGAGCTGACATGTCAGATGAGAGGAGGCTCTGGAAGAAGCTGCCAAAGCAATAGCACAAATAAATGCCAGACACAAGCACCGCTTGATGTAGGATTACAAACACTGTACCTATCATCAATTCAAATTTAGCTGATATGTAAAGGCAGTGGTGGTGTTACAGCTGAGAAGCAGCATGGTTGCAGAGGGCTGATGGGTACCTGGGCAGAGTTCTGCATGTCTGGAAGGCCCTAATGACTTCTCCTCGTGACACAGCACCGGTGATTGGTGTTGCTGTGGGAAGTCGATGCTCCTAGAATTGCACTTTAGACATATGGCATGCAGGGTGCTGAGATGTCACCACCTAATTTGTCCCTCTGCCCTTCCCTACACCATGTTATCCATCACTTGACTTTTCAACAGCTCTGATCTATCTTTCCCTCCCCCTACTCTTTATTTTTTAATTTTCCCTTCTCACTCTCTTTATTTTTCATTTTTCTACCTCTTTCTTTCTCTTCACAAAGCCCAGGTGAGTACAGAGCTGGTGCAAGCTTGATCCTAAGCTCTTAACTTTGATTTTCCACAAACCAGGGAAGATAGATACAGACTGAATGTTAGAAAGAAGTTCTTTACAATATGAGGGTGGTGGAACACCGGAGCAGGTTGCACAGAGAGGTTTTAGAGGCCCCATCCCTGGAGACATTCAAGGTAAGGCTTGATGGGGCTCTGAGCAACCTGTACTAATTGGAGATATCACTGCTTACTGCATTGATGACCTTCAACCATTCTATGATTCTGTGATTCTATGAAAGTCTTCCATCAGCTCAATTACTCCAGCCAATAATTAGTGGTGCATACTATATGAGGTTTTGGGGCCTGAACCCTGCTCTCTGTTTTAATTCCAGGGCAGAAATCATGTGTTGGGGAGTTTTGCTTTATCATTGAATGGAAGCAGTCCTGCTTGGGACAGAATTATAGAATCATTTTGATTGGAAGAGATCTTAAGATCCAACTTTTAACCTTATCAGGACTTCAATTCCACCAACCCATCTTCCCAAGGTGCAAGAGGCTCAGTGCTGATGGCTGAATCATGCTGTACATTGAGCAGAACTCCAGAGGCCCCGAATGGTGGGGGTTGGAATTGACCTCTAGAGATCATCTAGTCCAACCTCCATGCTAGAGCAAGGTCACCCACAGCAGCTTGCCCAGGATCAGGAGATTTGGAATCCCTCCAGAGAAGACTTCACAACCTCTTTGGGCAGCCTGCTCCAGGGCTCCAGCACCCTCACACCAAGTGTGTTTCTCATTATCTTCCTATGAAACCCTTTGGGTTCCAGTTTGTGTCCATTGCCAGCTTGTCCAGCTCCCTTTGCAGATCCTTCCTACCCTCAAGCATATCAATACTCCCACCCAGTTTAATGTCATCATCAAACTTAGTGAGCTCTCACAGAACCTCACAATCACAGAGTGATTTGGGTTCAGAAAATCCCCTTTCAGGCAGCTCTTCTCCAGGCACAACAGCCTCAGGTGTCTCAGCTTTTCCTTCTCAGAGATGCACCAGTTCCCACAGCTTTAAGGCTGAATTCTAGTTTATTTCAGGGATTTAAAAGAGTGTAAGCAGAAATGTAATTTGGCCTAACTCCATAATCTCTGCTCAAAATTAAAGCTCAACCAGATGGGAATGAGCTTTTCATTTTTATTTTTTATTTTTATTAAACTCTTATCTTCCCAATCTGAAGAAGCTTTTGTAGCTCAAGTGTTCCTACAGTTTCATCCAGGTCTCTATCAAATTGCTCTGTGTCATTGCTATGAAAACCCAGGATTAATCTATTCTGATCAACAAATTGAAAAGTTATATGAAGATATAAAAATCTGAAGTCATTTTAGGAGAATAGAGGTGAGGAATGAGATTATCTTTCAGTCTCTTCCTCAATCACATTTTAATGTTTCACATAATTTGCTCCGCTATTTAAAACAGAATCACAGAATTCCTTGGACTGGAAGAGACCTCTAAGATCATTGAGTCCAACCAGTAACCTAACATCACCATGGCCATTAAGCCATGTCCCAAAGTGCCATGTCGACATGTTTCTTGAACACACAATGAGTCCACCACTTCCCTGGGTAGCCCTTTCCAATGCCTGACAACTCTCACAGGAAAGAAATTTTTCCTAGCACCCAATCTGAACCTCCCCTGGCACAATTTCAGGCCACCTCCTCTTGTTCTATTACCTGATACTAGGGAGAAGAGACTGACCCCCACCCTGGACCCAACCTCCTTTCAGGGAATTGTAGAGAGCAATAAGGGCTCCCCTCAGCCTCCTCTTCTCCAAACCAGATAACCCCATTTCCCTCAGCTATTTCTCACCAGACCTGTTCTCCAGACCCTTCACCCTTCACTGTTCACCCAGACCCTTCACTTTTCTGCCCTTCTCTGGACATGCTTCAGCCCCTCAATATTCTTCTTGGGCTGAGGAACCCAGAACTGAACCCTAGATTGAACACCAGTTCCCTCAGCTGTCCATTACCAGACCTGTTCTCCAGATCTTTCTCCAGCTTTGTTGACTTTACCTGGATACACTCCAGCACCTCGATGTCTTTGTTGGAACCAGAGCCCCAAAACTTAACCCAGGATTTGAGGTGTGACCTCACCAGTGCTGAGTGCAGGAGCACAGCCATTTCCCTACTCCTGCTGGCCACACTATTGCCTGTCTAGGCCGGGATGCTGGTGGTCCTCTTGGACACCTGGGCATACTTCTGGGTCATTTTCAGCTGCTGTCAACCAGCACCCTTGGGTTTTTTTTCTGCCACACGACTTGCCAGCCACTTTGTCTTAAGCCTGGAGCATTCATGGAGTTGCTGTGACACAAGTGCAGGATCCAGCACTTTGCTAAACCTCATACAATTGACTTTGGTGCATTGATCCAGTCTGGGCAGATCCTTTTTCACAGTCTTCCTGCCCTCAAGCAGATCAGCACTCCTACCTGATTTAGTGTCATCTGTAAACTTACTGAGCTCTCAGGTAATACCAGAATCCCAGCATGGTTGGGATTGAGACAATCGCCTCTCAGGTTACTCTTCTCCAGGCTAAATAGCCCCAGGTCTCTCAGCCTTTCCTCCTCACATTGATGCTCCAGGCCCTTCAGCATCTTTGTAGTCTCTCCTGTATTCTCTCCAATAGTTTCCTGTCTCTCTTGAACTGGAAAGCCCAGAACTTTACTCTCACTCCTTGAGGACTCATATGCCAGCAGCACTATCCTTACAACTCTTACATATCTCTCCTTAGCACCTACAAAAAGTTTCTTTACCACAGATCTGCTCTTCACATACCTCATTTATTACCCACAACTCTCAAAGCTATTGCATCATTTTTTTCCCCCACTGTACAATACTGATACTCAAATAATTTTGTTTACCAGCTCCTTGTCTAATCACTGCTTTACAGGATCATATTTATATTAAGTCAATAGGAACAATTAACTTTGTTTTAAGTGTAGTTGTTTGAAATACAGTCATGGTAATATCTGCCAGAAGCAAATAAACATATTAGCAGGAAATGTTTAAATGATCTGGATAACCCTATGAGCCAGCATAGCAGGTGGTAATATCCTGTTTTTAAATTACATTTCAGCAAGTGAACATAATAAATCCTCTTGTGTTATATATTTCGCTGGTAGCAACTTATACTCACATTATTCTATTTGACCTCATTACTGCTAATCATTATCACATTTTTAATAGCTGCCACAGTGAGTGAAACAGTTAATACAGTATTTCTTGCCGAAAGAGAGCCTGTCAGGTTATTGATGACAAATTAAAATTAATAAAGAAGATCTGTGTTGAATTTGAGGGAATGGAATAACTGCAAGCATCCAGATGATTGGAAAGGCCTCTGGGGTACTCTGTGAAGAGTAATGTTTTTGGTGGACGTGGATTGTCTTGAAAGGAACGCTAAAACTGCCAAATCTCTGCTTTTGCCTGGAAGACTTCCTGAAATAGGAGCTGTATTCTTTTGGCCCTCATCACATGTAATTTATCCCTGGGAGAGTTATTTCCTGCTCTGTACACCTCCACTCGGTGCTGTAATAACAGCCAGTTGCTGGGGCTCCAAGCTTTTTATTTACCTCGCTGAGCATCTTTACAAGAACCATCACCAGGAGGTCTGGATGAGGTAGTAAATAAGTAAAAGTCCAATTCTCAATTCCTGCCCTGTCTTTTGACTCAAAATGGGGCCTATTGCTAATATTTCAAACTTTTTGGGGGAGGCTGTACAATCCTGAAGCATCCCTACCCCCTGTCCAAGCATTCCTCCTCTCTCCGCAGAGCCGATGGCGAGTACTGGCCGCTAACTAACTGACTTTATGAAAAATCGATGCATTTACATATCCTCCAAAGCTCCTGCTTGTGTTTAAAGAGCAGTGTTTATTAGAGGTGAGGGCTCTGTGGGGACAGGGTGGGAGCTATTCCCCATCAGGGAGGGCAGTTCAAGGCCATCCCGGGGTCCTGAATTAATTGAACGTTGCGGTATGAAGCTGAGTCCTTAGCAGACAGTCGGTCCATGTCACGGAATCACCAGACATAATTTTGACTGTGCCCAGGAGGCATACCAGAGAGACTGAATTATCTTTTACCAAAAGAGAAAGTAGTCCTTTGAGGTCAACGGCGGAGGTCGTCGGTGGGTCAGCGCGGAGAAAACGCCAACGTGAGATCTGCCCCCCAAAAAAGACAGAAATAATGGGCCAATTACCCTGCTTGAGCAAAGCCTGCAGAATTCTTTCACAAAAAGGCTTTTTTTTTCTTTGTTTTTTCTTTTCTTTCTTTTTTTTTTTTTTTTTTTCCCCCCAGAATGAATAGGGAAACAGCAACTTGCAGTGTTGTGTTCAGTTCAGTTCAGCATAAAAAGGATATCAAACTGCTGGAGCAGGTCCAGAGGAGGCCACAAAGATGATCAGAGGGCTGCAGCACCACCCTTATGGGGACAGGCTGAGAGAGCTGGGGATGTTCAGCCTGGAGGAGAGAAGACTCCAGGGAGACCTTAGGGCAGCTTTCCAGTACTTGAAGGGGGCCTATGAGAAAGCTGGGGAGGGACTTTTACCTAGGGCTTGTAGTGATAGGAAGAGAAGGAACGGATTTAAACTTGAGGAGGGTAGATTGGAGATTAGGCGGAAACCCTTTACAGGGAGTATGGTGTGACACTGGAATAGGTTGTGGATGCCTCCTCCCTGGAAGTGTTCAAGGTCAGATTGGATGAGGCCTTCAGCAACCTTGTCTAATGGAAAGTGTACCCTGCCCATAGCAGAAGAGTTGCAACTAGGTGATCTTCAAGGTTCTTTCCAACCAAAACTGTTTTGTAAGTCATTGCAGACATATGAATGGTAACAGAAGTAGAGGTGACTATATGAGTTTTTTGGAAAGGAAAATAGAAGGTGCTGGAAGGATTTAATTGCTTGGGAGCTGTTAGGCTGCAAAAGTGCTGTGTAGTGTTCAGCAGAGTCATCTGTGTTGTCTCAGAGCATGAAGCAAAGCCCTGGTGGATCATCTGCTCTTCTGCTCTGTAATATCAATACGCTTTGCATGCAGAAAGGTGATGTCTCTACTTTTAAAGCATCAACAAATGAGAAGCAGGCAAAAGTACTGTTGTTTCTTTTAGGAGTTGCTTAGAACAATCATTTTTTGGAGGGGAAAAAAAAAAGCTGGAGTTATGAGCTTCTGAGTTGTAGGAAACTGCAGGAGATTCAAGAGCTTTGATTTCTGTCTGAAGGTTTCAACCACAGCAAGCTGCTCCCCAACATCAGCCTGAGACACATGCTTCTTGTTGAGTCCTGATGCTCAGTGAATGGCAATTAGAATCCTAGAATCACAGAATCATAGGATCATAGAATCATAGAATAGTTTGGGTTGGAAGTCCAACTCTCCTGCAGCCAGCAGGAACATCTGCAGCTGGAGCAGGCTGCTCAGAGGCCCAGACAACCTGACCTGGAATAGTTCCAGGCATCTACCGCCTCTCTGGCCCAACTGGGCCAGGCTCTCACCACTCTCACTGTCAAACATTTCTTTCTCTCCAGTCTGAATCTCTCTCTTTTAGTTTAAACTCCTTGTCCCGTCGCAACAGGTCCTGCTAAAAAGTTTGTCTCTAGATTTCTTGCTGGAGCCTTTAAGACCTGAAAGGCCACAACAAAGTCTCCCTGAAACCTTCTCTTCTCCAGGCTGAGCAACCTCAACTCTCTCAACCTGTGCTCCCAGCAGAGAGCTTTCAGCCCTCCCATCATTATTTAAAAAAAAAGCAAACCAAACATATACTTTATCCAGGGATCAGAAATGCCTTCTAGAGCTCACCTATTATAGGTCAACAATGAGAAGACGGTGGATTTAGTTTAGGTATTTGGAAGAAATTCTTCACAGTGAGGGTGATGAGACATTAGAACAGGTTGCCCAAAGGAGCTGTGGATGCCCCATCACAGGAAGTCTTCAAGGCCAGGCTGGATGAAGCTTTGAACAACCTGGTCAAGTGGAAGGTGTCCTTGCCCGTGTCAGGAAGGTTAGAACTAGATGATCTTTGAGGTCGCTTCCAAGCCAAACCAGGCTGTGGTTCTGTGATCATTCAACAAACATCAGGCATTTAGTTCTTGCTCTGCACCTAGAAATGCATGTTTTTTACATGGGATCGAAGGGTGCCAAGAGCCTCAGTGCTGGGGGTAGAACTTAATGCAGCCCACACAGTTGACAAATCTCTCTCAAATTCCTCTTCACCGGTGAAATTTGAAATAAAAATATAGGAAATGAGGAGTTAATTCAATTAAAGGCTTTCCCACCCACATTTTACCTTTCCTCACCACTCAGGGGAATCATTCCTGGAATGTATATCACCAGCAGACTTATTTTTACCATTATTTTTACCTTAATGAGTATACCTTCCACATCAGAGGGAGAGTACAAAGGTTAAATTTTACATTAAGAGCAGACTGCAACCCGCTATGCAAATATCCCTATGCAAATCCAAAAGCCACCCCGAAGATAAATGTGGGATATTTTTAACCGCTTTAACTACGACTGTGAAGTATGGCAGCAGATATTCCAGAGTTTCATTTTTATATCTTTCGTGTAAATAATGCATAAAGTATGTAGATGTTTGTCACTGAGATGATGAAGCTATTAGCTTTATCGTTTTCCTAGTTAAGAATGTGTTCAGCACGCAGCTCCTAATAACTCATTTCTAAAAGCAGACACCCATTGATGAAATATTCCTGGTTGGGAGTGAAGGTTGTCATGTGACAGAATGATTTTGCTTAAAACCAAGTTAAATGAGGAGTAAAATTAAACAATATTGCGTGAATTGTGTTTGACTAATTTTGTGTCACATTATATTAGCCAAGCTTTCAAAACATGTGCTAATGACAAATAGGGTAAAGCCCCTAACATACTTTATATGTCTGTAAAAATCACCCTTAAGTCATTAGCTTTTAAAGGTTCATTTTGTTTGCAGTTTTTGGTTGGGTTTTGTATTTTCTTTTTTATTTCTTTTTTTTTTTTTTTTTTAGCCACTGGCTTTTTAGTGATTAGTTTTGTCGATGAAACTCGACATGATTAAAAAAGAGATATTTTACATAAGTCTTTGGGACTTATTGCCATATTATGGGGGCATACTGTGTGCATTAAAACAATGCCTAATAATTGATGAGCTCGACAGTTTTGGAGGTAAACATAGTTAAGGGTGAATTTTAATGTTGACGTCTTATTTACATAAGAACCATGCTGAGCTTTTAATCAACAGTTTGTTGCTTTTATGGCTGGATTTATCTGCTGCAAAAATCATAGAATCATAGAATTGTTTTGGTTGGAGAAGACCTCTAAGATCCAGCCATCAATCTAAGACCACCATGGCCATTAAACCATGTCATGAAGTGCCATGTCCACACATTTCTTGAGCACCTCCAGGGATGGTGACTCCACCATCTCCCTGGACAAAAAAAAAAAAAAAAAAAAAAGTCATACACACCAAATGCAGTGGGAGCTTACAAAGCTCTGAGTTTAATTCAGAAAGCCCCAGATTTCACAGAATCCCTGAATCCTAGCATGGTAGGGGT
>WBNM01017754.1:25595-37881 GCA_013399055.1 Ramphastos sulfuratus | reverse complement strand
CAACCCTCTTGCCATGGACAGGGGTAACTTCCACTAGATGAGGTCACTCATGGCCTTGTCCAGCCTAGCCTTGAACACCTCTAGGGAGGGGGCATCCAGAACCTCCCTGGGTGACCCATTCCAGTGTCTCACCACCTTCACTATAAACGGTTTATTCCTAATATCCAGTCTAAATCTACCCTCCTTAAATTCATATCCATTCCCTCTCATCCTATCACAGCAAGCCTTTGTAAAAAATCTTACCCCAGCTTTCCTGTAGGCCCCCTTCAGGTACTGGAAGGCTGCTACAAGGTCTCCCTGGGACCTTCTCTTCTCTAGACTAAACAGCCCCAACTCTTGAAGCCTGTCCCTGTAGGGGAGATGCTCCAGCCCTCTGATCATCTCCATGGCCTTCCTCTGGACCCTCCCTAACACTTCCATGTCTGTCTTGTGCTGGGGGCACCAGAACTGGGTGCAGTGCTCCAGATGGGATTTAATGAGAGCAGGGTAGAGGGGGAGAATCACGTCTCTCATCCTGCTGGTCACACTTCTTTTGATGCAGCCCTGGATACCATTGGCCTTCTGGACTGCAAGTGCACATTGCCAGCTCATGTTGAGTTTTTCATCAAATGACACCCTCAAGTCCTTCTCCTCGAGACTACTCTGGAGCCATTCCTCTCCTAGCCTATATTTTTGCTTGGGATTGCCCCTACCCAGGTGTAGGACCTTGCACTTGACCTTGCAAGCTTTATGAGTTTGTCATGGGCCCTCTTCTCAAGCCTATCCAAGTCCCTCTGGGTGGCATCCTCTCCCACCAGCGTGTCAAACGGACCACACAGTTTGGTGTCATCTGCAGACATATGTGGGTCTTCAGTGCTCCATATATCACAAATATGCTTTTAAATTCAAGTTCTTCCCAGTGTTTTATATAAGTATTAATAAATTGTGTGCATAACCATGATTCAAGAGTCTAGCAGAGCATATAAGATGTAAAAAATGGCTAGTTGAAAGGATCAAGGCCAAGTTCCCAAATTACAGAATCCCAGATGGATGGGGGTGGACTGGAGTCCTGGAGAACATTTAGTCCACTCCCCCGATAAAGCAGGTTCATTCAGAGCAGGTTGCCTGGGATCACAAGGTCCAAGTGGGTCTTGGAATCTCTGCAGAGAAGGAAGCTACACAGCCTCTTTGTGCAGCTTGGTCTGGTGCTCCAGCACTCGCAAAATGAAGATTTTCCTCATGTTCAGGTGGAACCTCCTGGGTTCCAGTTAGTGCCTGCTGCTCCTTGTCCTTTCACTGAGCACTTCTGGAAAGAGTCTCGCCCCATCCTCTGCCCCCCTACACCTTAGATATTGATAAGCATTGATGAGATCTCAGTTTCTGTTCACTGATTGTCTAGTAGCAGCAGAGTCCTCACAACTCTGTCTTGGGTCCATTGTCTCAGATTCTGTGCCAAGTTCATTTAAGGTGATTTTCCTCCAGCATCTTTGTCTCAGTATAAAAAGACCCTGCAGAAAGCAAACCTGTGATGAAATAGCTTCTGTTTTGAAGGGGAGCACGAAGCACATTATGACTTTTTAAAAACAAGAGTTTTCATCTGTTTCATCTGGATTTATATAAAAAGAGTTTGACCATTTGTGGAAGAAACAGTCTTCAATTCTTCTTCATAGTAATAATGCTGAAGATGTCAGATGCAGTGACACTGCAGTTGTATCTCCGTACCTGTGGCTGCTGAGCCCTTTTTCAGCAGGAACAGCTCCAGCACATGTGCTGTTTCTGTACGTGGCATCTGGCATGTGAGAATGACTCACTCTCGCTTAGTTCTACCACTTACGGCCAAGTTCTGCTCTGAAATCCATGCAGGGCTGCTGGATTTTCACTGCTGTCAGTGAGAACAGTTTGCTTCTGAATGTTTTAGGGTCATGGTCTTCTTGTTACTAGGTCTGGTTCTCTGCTGTTTAGGCCGTGTTGATACATTCATTTGTTAGGACTTGCCATGCTGTAGGCCTATGGGTTTGATTGTCAGGGCCCACAAACTGGAGAATACTTCCTGCTCTGTGTTTCATATTACACTCTTGGTACACCATTGGCTTCTTAGTGATTTCTTTACACTTCCACTGAGGTGAGAGGAGAATCAAATCCTTAGACTGAATACAAACTTCTGCTGGTTCGTATGTAACTCTTCACTCTGATATTTAAGTAAGTGACAACTTCTCAAGCACTCCTTGTTGTCAGGTTGATCTGCCATCAGACTGCTTGATATCTCATTCCCCAAAGATCCCCACTTGGTTCATGGTTTGCACAAACAGTGCAGTCTTTCCACTGCCCTTCAGGGAGTGCTCAGAGAGACAGATTGAAGCAATATAAATGAGAATCTTTCCACATTTTGAGGATGACAAAAATGCTTTAGACACTTTTTTGTGGTGGGGGAAAGTCTGAGCTGGAGAGCATCATAAATCTCAAGTTCAGGTATGTGCTTTGGCTGTATGCCAGCCTCACTGTAGAGTGTAGACTGTCTATCTAGACACCATCTCTACCAACGATTGATTTCCCAATGGGAAGGGAATGTGACTTTAATAGTCCAAAATGGAGTATTGTGATCCAGCCAAGCCTCCACTATGGAAAATGAGGGGATCCAGACTCCAGCACATGCTCTGGCAAACTTCTACTGCTTAGATGAAACAGAGGCAAATGTCTGCTTGTTTCCCTAGCACAGAAAAGCAGTGCTTCTACTGAAGAACTTATCTGTGACTTCAGATTATACTCCAGTGGGTGCAACAGACTTATATCCCCTTGTCTCTTCTCAAAAAAAGGAGGGAAGAATTAGAGTAAGTAGAATAATCTTCTCAGAAAAACCCTGTGGTGGCTCCTCAGAAAGCAAAGATTCTTTATATCTTCATTCTCTGTCAGACACTCAGTCACATGTGGGACCTTTTGTGGAGTAAATCTGGCAGTACTGAGCTGGCTGTGACCAGACTGGCATTGTGGGAAGTCCCACACATCAGAAGTTTCTCGAGCATCACGATTAGAATCACAGTGTGTCAGCAGCACTATCCCAGCCTCACTCGCCCAGCAAGGTGTATCTTGTATATAAATTTATGAACTGTAAAAGAATGTACGTTGGTCTGCACCAGTGACTTAATAGATATTGTCAAAGCCCTGCATTTTGTTTCTCTCAGGAGATTCTGACATTTCCTGATTTGTTCTGGTGTGAATCAGAGTGGAAACAGATCAGCCTTTGCAAACTAAAAATTAGAACAACAACAATCATTGGAGAGGGTCAAAATATTTGGCTTAAAGCTAGAAACATTTGCAGTTGTGACACATGGCTTTATACCACAATAGCATGTCTCCCTACAACTACCTGAAAGTTCAACCTCTTCTCCCAGGTAACAAGCAGTAGGACAAGAGGGAATGGCCTCAAATTGCACCAGGGGTGGTTTAGGTTGGATATAAGGAGCAATTTCTTCATTGAAATAGTAGTCAGGCATTGGAATGGGCTTCCTAAAGAAGTGGTGGAATCACTGTCCCTGGAAGCATTAAAAAAACATGTAGATGTGGCACTTAGGGACATGGTGTACTGGTGGACTTTGCAGTGTTGGCTTGAAGGCTGGACTGGGTCTTGGAGGTCTTTTCCAATCTTTATGACTCTATGTCAATTAGAAAATTCAGGAATTCCCAGAGCACAGGAGAGATGTCATTAAGAAATTGCACGTTGCCAACTTCAGATACACAAGTGGGCAAGCAAAGCATGCCAACAGCATCACTGCAGCAGTATGCAGCACTACAATTTCCCCAGTGAGCAAATTGGTACTGCATGTTTGCAACAGGTACACTGAACTGTGGGTAGATATGATGTGTTGGCGCAGACAGCAACCCGAGCAGCAGAAGATGCAGAGAAGGATGGATGGAACTATACTCTAGACGAGCTCCCAGCATCTGATAAACTCTGTTATGAATGAGAGGGCTGAATTAAAAAGACAATGAAGAGCTAGGTCATGAAAGTCATGCATCAGATCTCCTGGGCTCTCTCCAATATCACAGAATCACAGAAGTAATTCCCACAGAATGTGGGAAAGACCCTCAGAATCACCAGGTCCAACCAATAACCCTACTCTACAAGGTACACCCTAAACCATATCCCCAAGCACCACATCCAAACAACCTTTAAACACATCCAGGGTTGGTGACTCAACCAGCTCCCTGGGCAGCTCATTCCAACACCTGACCACTCTTTCTGTGAAAAAATGTTGTCTAAACCTACCCTGTCACAGCTTAAGTCCATTCCCTCTTGTTCTATCACTATTTACCTGTGAGAAGAGGCCAGCACCAACCTCTCCACATCCTTTGAGGTCTCCCATCAGCCTCCTAATAAAAATTTAGGGTGCCTCCCCCTGTCCTCTTCTCCTCATATGAAAAATTTTAGGCAGAAGGGTAAAAGGGGCCAAACAACCAAAACACAGCCCTAAACTGATTTGGAAGTGAAAAAGAAAACTTTAGCAATAAATAAATGGTATTTAAGGTAAAGGAGTGTTACAGAGATATAAGGGAAGGGAACAGGTACAAGATACACATATAAAACCAGGTTGGATGGCAGTGGATTCTCTGGACTGAGATGGATTTTTCCTTGGATGCAGGAAGTAGCAGGGTTGGCCACGTGGTTGGGCAGCCATGTGGTTATCAGGAGCAGCAGCGACAAAGGAGATGGCACAGAGGCAAAGGCAGGAGCAAAGACAGGACAAACAGGAACTTGATTGCCTCTTAAATAGAGTTGTGGACAGGAAGTGGGAGTGGGATAAATTTTGACCTGGGGGGTCCTCCTCCCAGGAGGGGCCAGGTCTCCCTGCCCACCTGGGGTCAGGTTACCAAACCACTCCCCCACCCCAGATGGGCTTAACCTGGAACACAAACTAACCAGCCCCAGCTCCTTCAGTCGCTTGTCTTAAGATTTATTCTCCAGGCCCTTCCCCAGCTTTGTTGCCCTCCCCTGCAGTCTCTCCAGCACCTCCACATCCTTTTTGTAATGAGATGCCCAAACCCAAACACAATACTCAAGGCCTCACCAGAGCAGAGTAAAAGGAGACAATCACCTCCCTACCCCTGCTGGAATTAGAATTTCTAATACAAACCAGGATGTAATTGGCTTTCTTTGCCACCTTGGCACACTGCCTGCTCATATTGAGTTGTTTGTCAATTAGAACCCCAGGTCCCTTTCACCTAGGCAGCTTTCCAGCCACACTGCCCCCAGCCTGTAGCATTGCTTGGGGTTGTTGTGCCCCAAGTGCAGGACCTGGCATTTGGCCTTGTTGAAGGTCATACCATTGACATAGGCCCATTGATCCAATCTATTGAGGTCCCTCTGTAGAGCCTCCCTACTCTCCTGCTGATCAACACTGCCACTAAACTTGGTGTCATCTGCAAACTTCCTGATGACACACTCTATGTCTTCATCAAGGTCATCAATAAAGATGTTAAATAGAAGTGGTCCCAACACTGAGCCCTGGGGGACACCACTTGTGACCAGCCACCAGCTGGATTTAGCTCCATTGACCACCACCCTTTGGGCCCTTTTGTCCAGCAGTGCTTTATCCATCAGAGCTGTGCTCCTCCAACCCATGAGCAGTCAGTTTGTCCATGAGAATTCTGTGGGGAACAGTGTCAAAGGCTTTTCGAAAGTCTAGGTAGACAATATCCACAGCCTTTCCCTCACCCAGAGTCAGGTCATTTTGTCATAGAAGGAAATCATATCCATAAAGTCAGATGATATTCCTTAAATGTTCAGACTAAAGCCCACATTAAACACTTTATTTCTAGTCAAAGATATGGAGAGTCATGGTGGGATGCAGCAGAAGCAGAAAGTGTACTGCATGAACTGTTTTGTTCCTTTCTGGGAACAAGTAGCATACAGCCCATTGGACTGGTTGCTGCTATCTCTTTGCCCCTTTGTATATGCAAAGACAGTGTGGCAAAGGAGAAATGCAAGGTGAAGCTGAGAGTGCATTTCAGGCCATTACTTTGGGCTGCTGAAGAGATCTCACTATAGCTTGTATTTGAGAAAGTGATACTAGATACTTCAGAGGAAGTTAGGGGAAGTCATAAACAAAGACAAGTTGGGCAAGCAACAAAATAGAATGTTATGAGAAAAGCATAAACAGGCCATGTCTGCTGGCAAAGCAAGAGCATGATCAAAGCAGTGAGGAGATCACAAAGACAGCAGAAGCAAAGACTGGGAGAAAGAAGCTCAGCAACAAGGGAATACCTCAGACTGGCTAGAAAAACAATTTACACAGTAGCTAAATAGTAGAGGAAAAGAAACTGAGCCAAAACTACTTGTGCTAGGATGGCCGTTAAGTCACAGAGGTGATACAGGTTTAAAAAGGTCCTTTGAAAGGATGTATTCTCTGTAGCTAGTGACACATGCATTCTAGGCATGCAGCAGAGGGAGGACAGCTTGCAAGGCAAGACAGTACGGCTCTCAGAACAGCAAAAGATCTCAGCACTGAGTTGTCAACCAGAGAAGAAACAGAGCCAGTGCTGAGGTAAACAAAAGTGTAAAAGCTGCTGAAACACAGGACAGTACCACAAAGGTGGCAGAAGCATCTGGCACAAGCGTCTGGAATGCACTGTGTTTAGAGAGCATTCGAGAAAGACTGACCTGTCAGTCCAAATAGTTATATAGATACAGCATCGCCGATACTAGGAAAAGTAATTGTAAAAGTACTTGTCAACAAATTAAGCCCACCTCAAAAAGAAAGGAGATGCAAAATAGTGCAGCATGGCCTGGTCAAAACTGTATTGAATGAATAGATGTGTTATGACACAGGTGTGATGGGATAAAAAGCAAGGATGGGACAAAAGGAATTATTTTTAAAAACACAGTTCTGTTTGTTACTGATTTTATAATGTTCTGACATTCAGCTCTGAAGGGAGCCTTGTGAAAAGTGACTAAATCATACTGCTGGTCTCTTCTCACAGGTAAATAGTGATAGAACAAGAGGGAATGGCCTCAAGCTGCAACTGGGTGGGTTTGGACTGGACATTAGGAAACATTCTTTCATAGCAAGAGTGGTCAGGCATTGGAATGGGCTGCCCAGGGGAGCGGTTGAGTCAGTAACCCTGGATGTGTTTAAAAGTCATTTGGATGTGGTACTTGAGGATATGGTTTAAGGGTGGACTTTGTGGAGCTGGGATAGTGGTTGGACTTAATGATCCTTGGGGTCTTTTCCAACCTGAATGTTTCTGTGATTCTGTGATTAATTTGGGCTATAGAGACGGTGACAACAGTGCTGAGAGTTGTATATAACAAGTCTTGCAGCTTCAGAAGAACTGATGGGCAGCTGAGCAATGGATTCATTCCAAGGGCTGGTAGAACGGAAGGGACCAAGGAGCTGCTGTTCCTCTTCATCACTCTAACTAGGTGTGTAACACTGGATGTACAAACTTGCTGCTGGAAAAGGCTTTCTTCTGTTTGTATGAGAACTGCATACTTCACACCCTCCTCTGTCCTGTATCTACAAGAGTGTCTACCATGTGGTCAAAACTGAGACGCCCCTGTGGGTCTGGTTTCTCAGGGTCTCTAGCTGGTTATACAAGCGGTACCTGTCATTTTCCCCAGCATTCACATATGATTTTGCTATGGGTTATGCAAATTGTGCAATGTGAAAATGTTTACACTGTTGCTGTGTGGCAAGTATGGTCCAGTTGCTTCACAGAATTATAGAATGGTTTAAGTTGGAAGGGACCTTTAAATACCATCTCATCCAATCCCCCCACAGTGAACAGGGACATCTTCAACTACATCAGGTTGCTTGGAGCCCCAAACAACCTAACCTGGAATACTTTCAGAGGCATCTACCACCTCTCTGGGAAACCTGGGCCAGAGTGTTGCTACCCTCAGTGTAAAAAAAGTTCTTCTATCTAGTCTAAATCTCCCCTCTTCTAGTTGAAAACCATCCTGCCACAACAGGCCCTGCTTAGAAGGCTATTCCCATCTTTCTTAGAGGGCACGTTAAGTACTAAAAAGCCACAGCAAGGGCCTCCCTGGAGCCTTCTGTTCTGGCCAAACAACCTCAACCCTGTCAGCTTGTCCTCACAGCAGAGAGGTTCCAGCTGTCCGATTAATGTGGTGACCACCTCTGGCCCCACTCCAACAGGTTAGTGTCCTTCTTGTGCTTCAGTCTCAAAAGAAACTAAGAGAAGAGGTGGAGACCAACAAACCCAAGACACTTAGCCTTGATCCTTCTCCCAGATTGGCTGAAGGGCCTGTAATAAGTGGGTAACAGGCAACAAACTGCTGGCTTAAAATTGTTCTGACAGGCTGGATCTGGGCCACACAACTTTCTGTTGTTTGAGGCTCTCTGGTAGAGAGTTAAGCTTCCTAGCTTGTGTAGATTATGTCATGTAGTTGGCAGACACACTTGAATTGGCTATCTTAGAAAATTGGTGGCTTCCTAGGATTCACAATAAATGACCAGGAGATTTAATGGTTGCATCTAGAAAAAGGGAGAATACGTTAGGCATTGAAAAGGAGTGGGGATAATCTTCTAAAGCAGTATCTTCTGTACACACCTAGAGACCTTGGCAAGTGTTGATGGTCCAGGATGAGCTTAACAGAGTGTGTGCTTCAGCCACAAGAGCTGCACAGAGACTGACGGAGTTGTACATGGGATGAAACCAGACTTTTAGGAGGGAACTGCACTACCTAAGACTAAAGTCAGAATTTGTGATACAATGCATATCTGTCTTCTCCTAAAGTAGCCATTTGGCAACTGATCACAAAGACCTCCTACCCCCAGAGACCCTTTGTCCAGGAACTACCAAGTTGGAGAGGTATGGATTTGATGGGCGAACTGTTGGGTGGATAAGGAAAGAGCTGAACAGTTGCATCCAGAGAGTAGCAGTTAATGGTTCCATATCCAGACAGAGTGGGTGACAAGTGGAGTTTCTCAGGGGTCATACAAGTACCAGTGCTGTTTAATATCTTGGTCAATGATAAAGTAGGCCCAGGTGAATCCCACAAGGTTCAACAAGGCTGAGCGCAAGGTCCTGCATCTGAGTGGGGATAGTCCTTATTAGCAATACAGGCTCAGGGAGGACATGATAGAGAGTAGTCCTGCAAAGAAGGACTTGAGGGTACTAGTGGATGAATAGATGAACACAAGCCAACAATGTGCCCTTGCAGCCAAGAAGGCAAATCATGTCCTGAGCTGCATCAAAAGATGTGTGCCCAGAAGACTGAAAAGAGGTGATTTTGCCACACTACTCTGCTCTGGTGAGACCTCAAATGGAGCACTGTGGAGCTCTGGAGCTCTCAACACAAGAAGGACGTGGACATGTTGGAGAGGGTCCAGAGGAGAGCCACAAGAATGATCAGAGGGCTGGAGCACAAATATGATTAAGACAGGTTGAAAGAGTTGAGGTTCAGCCTGGAGAAGAGAAGGCTCTGGGGAGACCTCATTGTGGCTTTCCAGTTCATGAAAGGTGCCTACAAGAAAGCTCAGGAGGAACATTTAACAAGGGCATGCAGTGATAGGACAAGGGATAGTGGTTTTAAACTAGAAAAGGGTTGGTCATAAGGAAGAAATTCTTTACTATGAGAGTGGTGGAACACTAAAAGAGGCTGACCAGGGAGGTGGTAGAGGCCCCATCCCTGGAGACGTTCAAGATCAGGCTTGATGGGTCTCTGAGCAACCTGATCTAGTTAGGAATGGTCCCTGGTGACTGTGGGGGAGTTAGACTAGATGACCGTGAATGGTCCCTTCCAACTTAAACCATTCTGTGATTCAGTGATTTAATTATTTCATTTGATGTCCCTGCACAGGATCCACTGTACAGTTTTTCAGAGGTTAGGAATCCAGTTTGAGTGCTGTGTAATCAGAAGCGCCATGCACCTGCTTCCTAAGCCAGGGGGAAGGCTGAGAAAAGCAGAAATACTGCAGATATCAAATCTCTAAAATTTAGACTGAGGCAAAATTTACCAAACTAGTGCCTTTTCCTGGTACTAACAACTAGTTTGATCTGTACAATTGTCTGGATGGGGTAAACATTCTTTCCTCATGAATATTTTGTAAATACAATGCCTTCCAGATACTTATTCATAGTGTCACTGTCACCTGAGTGGTCTTGTTATGGAAACTTCTAGCAGGTTTTTTGGTAAAACCTTCAGCAAACCATCTGGGTCTGTTGCTCTTCTCTGCAGTTGTCTGGATGATCTGATGAGGAAGCTAATTTGTAGCCTGAGAATAGAGAAAGGGAGGTTTGTGCTCCTTTGCAGGACTATGTTCCCGGTGGTCGTAGGCTCCTGGCAGATCCTGAAGTTGTATGGCACCTCTGTTGTCTGCTGAAAAGTCCAGAAGGAGTTCAGTAATACAGGCTCATTCACAGTAAGTTCAAAGGAAAACACTAAAATTGATTGCACTGACAACAAATGGCTCCTCTGCGGGAGATCCAGGGCTTTGCTCTGAAATGATACACTGCTCCCTTGAAACACCACCCAGACAAGGTGGGAGCCTCACCGTCTTTCCATGAAGTAAAGGACCACTGAAAACAAGAGATCTATGAAGCTGTTAAGGTGCACTGAGACTTGGACACTTCAAACGCTAAATAGTACACAACTACACTGCTGATGACTGAGGATGCTTAGAAAATTGCCCTTTCTGCACTACAGAAAATAATTTTTATTATTCAAACGACCACTGTGATTAAAATCAACTGCTTGTGGAAATCTGATATACAAACGTCTTCAAAACACTAGGAGCTCTTTCAGGGTACTGAAGCAGAAGAAAATAATCTGGGAAAAACCCAGCAAAGGGAATGGTTTTGTTAACCAGTCTTGTGACCGACCTAAGCATTAAAAATATGAGTAGCTTTAGAAAGATTGAGAGGCCAAGGTGAGACACTGCCTTTTAAGAACATTTAGCATGGTTTTGGCTGCTCTATATTTATATTAGTTCTCACTGATCTACTTTGTTTACTAGCACATGAATAAGATGGGAATACCTGAAAGACAACGATCACATCACACACCATGAGTTTAAGTCACCTTTAACATATCATTCCCTTTTTAAGCACAAGGCTTGTCTCTTAAAGCTTGGACATTCTTTGAGTGTCTGAAAGGGAAAGGATTTTCACTGGGAGATCTGATGTGTCACCACCCTGAACATGAGATCCCTTTTCTCTGGTCTCAGGAGTTAAAATGCTAGACATCTAGTCTGACTTACTCATTTAGGCTGCCTCTATAGGTAGGTATCTTCAGAGTTCAATTTGAGCCACTCTGGTGTATGGGTTTGAGATAGGCTGGTACCCATCACCTTCCACCAACTATAAGTGGGGTATGAAAAGTTAGGGTCANCTCTGGACACGCTCAAGCACCTAACTCAAAGTGTCAAAGTGTCATCTCTGGTCGCTCAGACTTGGTCTGGAATTGCCTTTTTTGCATTTCCTGATAAATCTGTTATAAGCATCATTGAATAGAAAAATCAGAAATTGTGAAGGTTTGAGTTTTTTCCTGTTGGAAATCAGTTTTCCTCACAAATAGTTACATCTTCTGCAGCAGCTTCAAAGGTGACAAAGTCAATTTCTATTATAAATGCTTTCAAGACAAAGCTTTTTGTGGCCTCCTTCTGAGAGCTGCTCCTGTCTCCATTTTTCTCACTGCTTTGCCATGTTAATATATGAAAGCCTCAATAACCCCTGGCTAATCCTAAATTTTGTGTCTATCCTACCGAGTCACTTGAAAAATACTGTGTGAGAAGTCACAGACCAACATCAGGTCCAAATGTCAGACACCAAAGTGCTCTCTGGGGTTCATGAGTTTGTAGGGTAAAACTCACTGGATCATTGCAGCTTTTAGTATGTCTGCAGCTGTTCTGCGAAGACTGAATATGCTGAGCAGATATTTATGGAATTACCCATTTTGTCAAGTTTCGTAACTTTTCCAATTCACTTATGGACTCAATGCTGCAGGAATTCCTGCCTTACCCAGGATAATTGCCTGACATACCACAGTAATAGACACCAGCAGTATAACCTAAAAAAACCTCCACTTGTATATCACAGAATTCCATCACAGTGGGGATAGGAAAAGACTTCTGGAGATTGTCTAGTCCAGCCTCCCTACTAAAACACAGTCACCCACAATAGGTTGTCCAGGATCACAATGTCCAGGCAGGTTTGGAATCTCCCCAGAGAAAGAGACTCCACAAGCTCTCTGGGCAGCCTGATCCAGGACTCCAGTACCCTCAAAGTAAAGAAGTTTAGAATCATAGAATCATAGAATGGTTTAGGTTGGAAGGAATCTCAAAGATCA
>WBNM01017754.1:0-25488 GCA_013399055.1 Ramphastos sulfuratus | reverse complement strand
ATTTGTGCTTGGGATTGTGCCTACCCAGGTGCAGGACCTTACATTTGGCCTTGTTGAATGTCATGAGGTTGGCTTGGGCCCACCTCTCCAGCCTGTCCAGATCCATCTGGAAGGCATCCCTGCCCTCTAGCAAGTTGACTGTGCCACACAGCTTGGTGTCATCTGCAAACTTGCTGAGGGTGCACTGATTCCTCTGTCCATGTCACTGACAAAGATGTTAAACAGCACTGGTCCCAGCACTGACCCCTGAGGGAGCCACTTGTCCCTGGTCTCCAGGTGGACATTGTGCCCTTGATCACCACTCTCTGTGTGCGACCATCCAGCCAATTCCTTATCCAGCAGTGCTCCACCCATCAAGTCCATGTTTTTCCAGTTTGGTGACCAGGATGTCATGTGGGATAGAGTCAAATGCTTTCTTCTTAAGTTGAAGTGAAACCTCCTATATTCTAGTTTGTGCCCATTGCCCCTTTTCCTGTCACCAAGTACCACTGAAAAAAGCCCAGCCTCATCCTCATAACCTTCACCCTTTAGCTATTGATGAGCATTGAGAAGATCTCCTGTCTGTCTGCTCTTCCTTAGGATAAACAGCCCCAGATCTCTTAGCCTTTCCTTGTTAGGGAGATGCTTCAGTCCCCTCAGCATCTTTGTAACCATATCCATGTGGTATTCACCACTCTCATAAAGGGTAATATTCTGTATACCTTAAAGACAGAAAAATCTGGAGTATATGAATCTAGATGTACTTTTCAGATTTTCAGTACCTTACATCTAGGACATCTTTCCTGTTACAGACTTGCTTTGAGCCAGTATCTGTTAATACAGCATGCAAGATTGGAAAATTCCTTCACGGTTTTGTTATTTGTTCTGAGAAAGTTATCAAGCTTTTCCACATTAGGCTGGGAAGTTCACTTGTTCAGAGCCTTTTGCTCAGCAAGAGATTGTAGGAGTTTGATTCTTTGACCAAATGAGTATCTTCTCTGAAAGAAAACACACCTTTCTAGAGCTAACACCCAGCAGGATAAACTCACTGAAGTTCTAGAAGAGAGTTCTAGAAGAGAGCATGGGGACTGATAATAGGACAAGGAAAACATATGACTGTCAATCAGGTGTATTTTATTCCTTACTATTTACTGCAGGTCACAGCTGAATAGCTTCTAATGCCTGCTCCATTGTTTTCTTTTCAGTCAAAATGCTTAAGACTTTGTGGACAATACAGGGACACAAGTGAGACTAGGTTGTTAGATGCTTCTTTTAGTATTGGGTTCTCAAAACATTTCCCTCATTTAAGTTCAGGATTTTAAACAGTGCATTATTATACCGTTTCTGTACAATCTTATTAATGCTTCTCTTCAAGAAAAAGAATGTACTCTTTGATACCATAGTGACAGTTGTCTCCTGCTATTTCTTTTATAATTGTTTAGTACAATTACTTAGTTCACTTACTAACCTAAGGTAAGCACTGCATGTAACACTGGAAGTGAAACCACAAGCAGTGAAAAGACTGTATTGAGCACTCCAGTCATACTGCTGGGGAAACTGCTGTCATTTCTGGAGATAAGGAATGAAGAGTCAGACCTGTAGGCTGCCTATGAGTGAGCTGGGAAAGAAATCATCCATAATTACTGCAGTGTTAATGCAACAACAGTGGGCCTCTAGTGTAATTTGACTGTCCGCTCATCTCATGAGTTCTCTGAACTCTGCCTTTGTGATGGCAGCAGGGAATTAGAGTAGCTGTTTAAAATTCTCCTAAATGAAGTGCAAATGTTTACGCATCATTTTTACTTCCAACTTTACACTGTCACGGCTCTCCTGAAATCATAGAAGTGCAAAGTGCTTGATTTTCCCAATGACACCAATTTTCAGTGTTTGCGGAGCCACTGGACATAACTGACTCATAACTGCTGTCCTTAGCAGTGTTTATTACTCTACTCATGGCTGATGAGTAACGGTGTTGCTACGCTTACTCTCAGTCATTACTGTAAATGTCAAACTGACCTGTTGCAAGCTAGAGAATCATAGAATCACAGAATGATTGTAGTTGCTGAAGTTGGGCCTGTGTCATCTGTCGTCAGTTTCTCAGATCCTTAACTATGTCTTTTTGCCTTTCATGTTTATGATCATGGACATCTTTCCCTTTTAGCCAAACGTGTTTTGCTGGCAGTGACCAACAGTGACCAGAAGTGTATCTGGACAATTTCCAGTAAATCCCTGTCTCTGTTGAACTGAGGAGCCCAGAGCTACCCGCAGGACGACAGATGTGGCCTCCCTTCTGTGGCACGTGGAGCTCCTCCACCTCGCCTCCCACTCTCTCCTCAGGCTTGAAGGGTGGTTTCTCAGCTGAATTTTCTCCAAGGTGCCTGCCTGGGGCTGCAGGGCTTAGTTGTGCCCTGTGGTGGGGCCACAGGAGCTGGCTGGAACACACTAGAACTAGCATGAGGCAGCCTTCACCCCTCCTCACAATGGCCCCCTACAGCCCTTGCCAGCACCTTCCCACTGACACCCCATAAGTTTATATACTCCGTGACTTGCTAAAGTGCTTTTTTTTCTATCTGAGTTGATACCTTCCTCTAGGTCTCAGTTCCTTCTTCCTGAATTACACATTCTCTTCCTCACTTCTAAAGCTGAGAGGATATTGTCCTCCAGAAATCAGCAGATTGATCTGAGGTGAATTAGGTTCAGCCTCTGTGAGTGAGAAGCACTGAACACTGTGTACAAACTTATCCACTACCTAATGGCAATGCCTAGAATTGTTAGTAAAAGAGAAGTTACATGTCTTTATAAAAATAAATTAACCATTAAACATCCTTCAGTCTCAAGAGACTCAGAAACACTGGAACAGGTTGCCCAGGGAGGTTATGGATGCTCCCTCCCTGAAGGTGTTCAAGGCTAGGTTGGATGAGTCCTTGAACGACCTGTTCTAATGGGAGGTGTCCCTGCCTATGGTGGGGGGGGTTGGAACTGGATCTTTGAGGGGATCTTTGAGGTCCCTTCCAACCTAAACCATTCTATGATTCTATGAAAATGTGTTAAAGTGTGTAAACATTTGTCCTAAGTGAGAAAGGGATCATGGTATGCTATAAGAATGGCATGTTCTATCTGCTTAATTTTGGCTTGCTTGTGGCTTTCATGTATTTTATGTTACTTAACAGCTAGCAAAATATTGTATTTTGTGTCTGTTTTATTTATTCATAGGTGCTACTTTGTCTTACTACAGACAAACACAACAGCAAATTAAACATTGAAATGGACGTACTTGGGCAAGCTAACACACCATGAAGATGAATAAGGCAATTCTGATTCCCCTTGGTACCACAGAAGTGTCTCTGTTCTGAAGTTGCGGGGAGGTTGGAAACCTGATTTATGTGACTTTCTGCAGAAAGCAAGCTGTGTAAGGTAGGACTATCTTAACAGAGAGGAGGGAAAAAAAAAAAAAGGAGGACTTATGAAATAGTAGTGTGTGGCATCATCTATTTTGTGGTACACAGATGTCATAAATTTGTGGAGTCAGAACATTTTCCACAGTTGCAAATTTCTGTTGCCAGCGATAACATACATTAGGCTGTATTTATTGTATGATATTATTTTCTAAGTACAGTGCCAGTAAGCTGTATTTTATCTACAGTATCTCTCTGTCCCAGTATTTATGTTTGCAGGTTTTGCCTACATAGAGTACAAAAGGGTTGGAGAATACTTCAGCAGATGACTAAACTAATTAATCTAATGCAGAGTGCACCCACTACTAATACGCTCTTTATTTTGCTCTCCTGTTGTTAGACATGTCTCTCTAAAATGGTGCTTTAAAATGCAGGTGACCTCTAATTCTACGGTGAAGAATTAATGATCCACTTGATTTCTGTACTCTGTGGAGTTGACTGATCAGGAAAACGCCTGCACGAGTGCTAATGATGCAGTGCGTCCACTCTAACTGTTTCACTTCACCGCTGTTCACAGCCTGCCCTTCTGCTACACTACTGCCGAATTTTGCTCCCTGGGCACTTATCTGTGAAGCTATAGCAAATTTTGAAGGGCCCTTCAGAGCCTTGTGGAACTGTGAGAGGAAAGATTATATCCTGCTGAGTTGCTAGGAAAATTTTCATCAAGCACTGCCAACTTCTTTTCTTATAATGCAGGCCAGGGAAAATGCTTGGCTTTATACTCTGTGCTTGGTGAGGAACAAAAAGTATCTGCTGGAGTATTCTGTGCTGTCAGCTGGAACAGCAAACTGATGTGGGGCATTCTGCAAGCATCCACTTAGACCCACGTGAGCTTGACTCAGGGACAGCCCAATCTGTATAGTTCTGTAGGGTGATGACACCTGTGGCTCTTTGGTCTGGTTCAAGGCACTGACTGACCAGAGAGAGATGTTTTCAAGTCATAATTTACACAGGAAATGCTTTCCCTGGAAAGAGGAGGGAGACATTGTTGTCATCAGAGCAGACCTCCAAGATGAGAGGTCTAATCACTGGTAGAATCCTGGCAGACTTTGGTCAGTCCTGCCAGCGGTGCTGAGCTCTGTACTGCTTCAGCATTAGGCAATTCCTGACCTGCTGATACATAAATGTGCATGGAAATTACAGCATGCTGGAGAAGCCTTCAAAATATTTTCACAGGTTTCTCAAAAGCTGTTAATGGAATTCATGTGCCTGTTTTCTCATCCTATGTTTTTTCCATATAAGCCCATAGGAAAAGCATATTAAAGAAAAATTAAAGCAATTTCATGTTGTGAGGTGGTAGCAGTGGCAGATGCTTTGCACACATACAGCGAGAGATCCTTCTTTCTCTGAAGAGCTCTTGGTATAAATAACAACAGAGGTGATGATGTAAGGTGGTGAATCATGATAAGAAGTTGTTGACTTAGATGCAGGGTGGGGCAGGCAAAGTGGTGTTTTCTTGGGGAAAAGTACTCTTGGTTTCATGTCTGCCAGGGCACTGTCCTCCTAATGGCACTGCAGCTCCTGCACACCTAGCATTTTTATTCTGAGGGCATTCCTCACTAACATTGAAAGACAGCTTCAACCACAGATGCAGTAAGTAGCTAGTAGAATCACATTTTGGGTATCTGTAAACTAGGAGAGGTCATCTGACTGCAGTTCAGATTTGCTGGTTAATTTGCAGCCCAGATAGAATGCATTTTTAACCACATGCTTGAAAGCCATGCTGAAATCTGCAGGAGAAGCAATAAGGAAGCAGCAACAATCTGCCTCTCAGAGCTGCAGAAAACATTCTGATAACACAGCAGGCAAGCAGCTTCTTCCTTGCTTGGTAGCTACAACATACACCAGCAATAAAAATATTGTGCATGATTTCTGAATGCCTCTTTTTTTGGGAGCCAGGGAATGCTCAGCTTGTAGAAGATCTGTTGCATTCCTGTTGACTTTTTCATGCAAGAATTGGTGTAGACAAAAGTGTGACCTTCAAGTCAGTTTGTTTTTTCCTTCCATTTATGAACAATGCCTAAGGTGGTGTCTGTCTTCAAGTGGAGTTGCTGTCTGTGAAGCAAGCATTGATGTCGTACTGGTGAGAGGAGAGGTGGGCAACATGTGCTTTGTAGCCTCTTCACTTCCAGAACTTAATACGTTTCCAGAAGTAATCCAAACTGAATTTATCTGTGGCTGCACATGCATTTGCCAGCAGCAGTGTTCATATAAACAGCTCCTGTATCTCTGTCACTGGCACCTTTTCCATCCCTTTGCTAATCCTCCATTTATGCTGGAACAACTGTGTGTGGGCTCTGTACTATCAGCCAGATGAGAGAACTCATGCAACTGAAAAGCTCTTTACACATTTGCTGAGTTATATTTTAATTTTAGCCAATACTGTGGTCAAATATGGATCTTGGCTCTTAGCAGCACTGAGTCTGAGTAGTCTTCACTTTCTCCTGAAGTGGGAGGTAGGTCTGTAATGTCCTCACTGTTGCTACTTTGCAGGTAGAGAGTGTGAATGTCAGAATGTGAAGGGATGGTATTAAAAATGCTATGCTCATGCACTCTCAAAATGATCATAGAGAGTTAGAGAGCACTCAGTCGAAGCTTAAGCTAACAGACCCTTTTATATCAAAGTAGTGTTTTCTGTACTAGTAGTTGGTTATTCTCTATGAATTTCTACCTAATTTATAAGGAAAATTATTGTTACTGAATGGAGGGCTGTGAGTTATCAATGAAGTAGTGATTATGAGCAGTGCTATGGTGCTATAAAATGTTCTCATGTGTTGTGGTTTTCCACCACGCTTTGATGCTATATGACAGTCACAGAATATTAGTGGTTAGAAGGGACCTCCAGAGATCATCAAGTCCAACCCTCCTGCTTCAAAAGCAAGATCACCTAGGGAGGTCCACACAGGAATACATCCAGGTGGGTTTTGAAAGCCTGCAGAGAAGGAGACTCCACAGCTGGGCAGCCGGGGCAGCCTGGGCAGCCTGTTCCAGTGTTACATCACCCTCACTGTAAAGAAGTTTCTCCTCATGTAGAGGTGCAACCTTCTATGTTCAAGTTTATATTTATTTATTTGTTTGTTTGTTTGTTTATTTATTTATTATCTTAAAACTCCTGGAAATGGGAAAACCTCACAGAAGTTCTTGGGAAATTCCTTTCCCTTTCAATAGGAAATATTAAGATGCTTACCCACCTGTCACCAACTCTCAGTACAGATGAGGGAATTCATTGCTGCAATGGCAGCACACAGATTCTCTTCGGCACTTTCTGCCATGACTCTGCTTTGTTGTGCAAGTGCAGTCAGCAACATATTTTTGCTGGATCTTCAAGCTCTTAGTTATAGCCCAAAGCATTTTGATTTGACCTCACTCAGCTGAGTCTGGCTTTATTTGTCTCCCCAGTGGATCACCACTTTTCACACTTCAGGTAGGGAAGGAAAAGGACATGAATTAATGCCCCTCAAGTTCACTGTGACAAAAATAGAGTGTGTCATACTGCTTGCATAGGCTGTGAGTAACATTTTCCTTGATGATCAGTGAGGGAAGGGATTGTGAGTGTTCATCATGAGCTGGCAGCATTGCCCCTCCTACTGTCTCTGCAGTTGTGACTGACGGCACAGTCTATGAACATGGTTCATAGAATCAGAGAATCACAGAATGGTTTGGCTTTAAAGAGATCTTTAAAGTCATATAGTCCAACACTCCTGCAGTGAGCAGGCTTATCTTCACCTAGACCAGGTTGTGCAGAGCCCCAAACACAGAATTGCAGCATGGTAAGGATTGGAAGGGACCTCTGGAGATCATCAATCCAACTCCTACCCAAGGCAGGTTCACCTAAAGAGGGCCACACAGGAACACGTCCAGGGAGGTTTTGAATACCTCTGAAGATGGAGACTCCACCACCTCTCTGGGCAGCCTGGTCCAGTGCTCCAGCACCCTTAAATTAAAGAAGTTCCTCCTCATGTTTAGGTGGAACTTCTTACATTCAAGTTTGTGCTTGTTACCGCTTGTCCTGTCTCCGAGTACAATCCTTGTGACACTTTAAGTATTTGTAATAATTTGTGAGATTACCCCTCAGTCTTCTCTCTTGCAGACTAAAAAGATCCAATTCTCCCAGTCTTTCCTCATAAAAGAAGTGTTCTAGTACCCTAGTCATCTTTGTAGCCCTTTACTGTACCCTCTCCAGCAAGGACCTGTCTTTGAACCAAGGAGCTCAGAACTACAGTTTTCCAGATGTGGCCTCACCAGGGCAGAGCACAGTGGGAGGAACCTTCCTCAATCTGCTTGCCACACTCTTCTTGATGTATCCCAGGATGCCGTTGGCCTTCTTGGCCACAAGGACACTTTTGTGGCTCATGGTCATCCTTTTGTCCACCAGGACTCCCAGATGCTTTTCCCTGGAGCTGCTCTGCAACAAATTGGCCCCCAACCTGCACTGATCCATGGAGTTGTTCTTCCCCAAATGTGGCACTTTACACTTCCCCTTATTGAATGCCATTACATTTCTCCCTGCCCGACTCTCCAGCCTGTCTAGGTCATACTGGATGTGAGCACAGCCTTCTGGCATGTCAGCTACTCCTCCAAATTTCTTATCACCAGCAAACTTGCTGAGGATATACTCTATCCCTTCACCCAGGTCACTGATGAATATATTGAGTAGGGCTAGACCCAGTACCTACTCCTGGCAGACACCACTAGCCACAAGCTTCCAACTGGACTCTGCCTCATTGACCACAGCTGTCGGAGCCCTGTCCTTCAATCAGTTCCAAATCCATCTCACAACCCAGTCATCCAATCCACATTTAAACTTGGGTGACCTGGAATGTTTCCAGGGGTGGGGCATCTACTACCTCTTGGGCCAACCAGGGCCAGTGTCTCACCGCCCTCAGTGTAAAAGAAATTAATCTTTATATCTAGTCTAAATCTCCCCTTGTTTAGTTCAAACCCATCACCTCTCATCCTGTTGCAGTAGTCTCTGTGAAAAAGTCTGTTCCCATCTTTCTTATAGGCCTCTTTGAGTACTGAAAGCCTGCACTAATATCTCCCTGGAGCATTCTCCTTCTCCAGGCTGAACAACTTCAACTCTCACATCCAGTCCTCATAGCAGAGGGGTTCCAGCCTTCACATCATTGTTTTTGACTCCTCTGGCCCTGATCCAGCAGGTCCATATCTCTCCTTTGCTGAGAACTCCAGGGCTGTACCAAGCATTGCAAGTGAGGTCCCACCAGCACAAAGCAGAGGGACAGAATCCCCTCCCTCAATCTGCTCTCCTCTCATTGATAGACGAGCAGAGGTGACAGCTCCATACAGTGAGGAGCATTTGTGCACATCATTGTGTGCAATGTTGCATATATTGAGGGGCAGGATGGCAGCAAAGTTTCACAGGAGATACTCCTCTCTGAGTTGATAAAGCCAGTGAGCTTTGAAGCCATACAACCTTCCAGTAGCTCTGTGGATGAAGAGCTAGTGCTAGTCCTTCCAGAGGAGGAGAAATGATTTGTGTGTTTCTGAAGGCAGAGTAACAAGCCATGCAGCCTGGTACCCTGCTGTTCTGTGATGGATGTAAGTCGCACAGCATTGCCGTCAGTTAGACACCAGCTTTCCATTTCTCCAGGAGGGAGATCCAGCATGCCTGTGCAGGGACAAAGGTCAGACAGATGGGAAGTGAATGCTGCAGAACCACAGTGAGTCCCTTCTTTAATTGATTCATGTAAGAATATCACAAACACTCCTGTAACCTCCATCATGATGATTATGCATACTGCAAGAGTTGCTTAATGAGGCTTACCTAAGTCTCTGCCAGTCCCACCACTCAGCAACAAAAGAAATAATGGAGCGTTGTAATAACTAAGCCTAAAGATGCTTGTTCTGTAAACACAGGACATTTCTGTGAGCAGAGATGATTTATTTCCACAGTAGGCCTGTATGTGTGTCTGCCTGCACGTATATGCTCAAGGCTGTGAGGAGTGGTGTATGTGTTCAAACAAAAAGAGTTTTTGTCTGTAATGTGGAAGTTGCTGGAGCGCTCCTGGTGTTCCATGCTGGAGAGGGGCTTATATGGCAAAGGAAAAAATGTCAAAGTTCTGATGGAAACAAGGATACTTTGATCCATACATCATGCACACAATGATAATGAAAACAGGACCAGAAGAGGAGATCTGGGTCAGGAAATTGCACAAAACAGAGGCCAGTTCTGACCACACCTATCACTTAATGGCTCCATCATACCTTGTCCTCGTTTGAGCTAGAACATAGCCAATTCTGTTTGGTGATTTGACTTCTCAGCTCAGTCTCTGCTCATTGACAGCACTTTCTGAAGTTCATAGCAGGTTTTCACAGACAGTGGCTGCCTCTAGCAGTGGTAATGCTGATGGTTAGAGTTACTGCCAAGGGCTAGGCTGCAAAAAGTCTCTTGCTTAGACTTACTCCCGTGCAGACCAAGGGCACTGCTAAACCTTGTGCCCCATGTTGGGGTGCAGGAAGTCAGAGGTGGCACCTGTGGAGGAGCAGGTAGGTGACCTTAAACTAACCAACATGGGATTCCATTCCGTGAACATCATCTTCAGGATAAAGCTGAGGGATCACCAGGGTGAAGCCTCTTCTTCAGTGGCCAGTGTTCAACAAGGACTCTGTCCATTTCTCCTTTGATCCTGAACATGTATTCCTGAATCCAGTTCCAAAACCCAACTCCTGAATCCAGTTCCATCTGTGGCTGAGTGCAGTCTGGGACTTCCCCACTGTTTGCCTCCAGCATCAGTGGTGATGGCAACATCACTGCCATCAGGGCTTGGGTTGGATATTGATTTATATTTCTTTGTATCTATTTATTTTTCCATTCAAGGTGGTATGGTTTTGTTTCCCAACCCATCAGTCTCTTTCCTTTATTCTCTTTCTCTTCCCTTTGAAAGAGAGCCTCTGCCACCCATCTGGTGGCTGGCCCAGCCCTAACCCTTCATGCCTGTACATTGCTTTTGTGTCTAGATGAGCCCAGCTAATACAATACTATATATAATTTGTATTTGATTTGTAAAAGTCCCATGGTCAAATTTGTGCTCCTGGTGTCCCTGCAATGTAGAGAAACACATTGAATTCATGGCCTGGCTGTACCTGCACTTTACACATGTGCTGCACAGATTCACTGCACAAGAAGAATTAAATTTGGCTAAACACCAAGGGATGTAAAGGGAAATAAAAATAGTTTCTTCAGGTATATCAGCAGTGAATGGAACTGGGATTGTTTAGACTGGAGAAAAGAGGACTGTTCAGAGACCTGAAAGGAGGTTGTAGTGGGGTGGGAGTTGGTTTCTTCTCTCTAGCATCAAGTGATAGGATGTGATGAAGTGGCCTGAAATTGTGTCGAGTGTTAAGTTGGATATTAGGAAAAAAGTCTTTACAGAAAGAGTGGTCAGGTTGCCCAGAGAAGTGGTGAAGTCACTGTCCCTGCAGGTGTACAAGAAATGTGTGGACATGGCACGTCAGGATGTGGTTTAATGCCCATGGTGGTATGAGGTCAGTGGTTGGATTGGTGATCTTAGAGGTCTTTTCCAACCAAAACAGCTCTGTGATTCTGTGATCACTTCTTGTCTTTCCATGAGTTAACCATGCTAATTTTCAGTTTCTGCTGCAGTCAGAAAGCAGCAGATAACCTCCACCTTGGCTCATTTAATGATTTCCCTGAGGTTTCCCTTTCAGGATCCATACAGACAAATGGAAGTAGGAGGAGTGGCCACCTTAGCATTAGAGATACTGCCAGCTGCCAAGTGGCAAAAATGGAAAGGGATCCATTTTGGCTGATGGTTCCGAAAGCTCTGATGATCTCCATGAGCCTGGCACTGCCATACATGGCAGAAGTCACTGTACACAAAAGCATGGACAGAGTGCTCCCTTGGGATGTACAGTGTGAGTAATAGTGGGTTAATTTCTCTGGAAATTTCTGACAGGGATGACTGTGTATCAAATAACTCGTTCCAGATGACTAAAAATGAAGTGCTGGAAAAGCCTCAAGGGACTCATATGATATTGTCAAGGAGACACTTCCCCTCTATTCTTGAAGTTGGCTTCCAATATACATACATCTATATATATTTATATCTATACACACACACACACACACACATATATATATATGTAAAATCTTTTTGCATTTTAGTGCTAGGTTTATGAAATAGGAAGAGAACCTGAAAGTGACTTGATTTGGTTTTGCCTATTCTTCTGAGGTGTGAGGTTTTTTTCATTAAGAAGCAGCTCCTGCTTTCTGTTTCTCCCTGCTTTACAGTGAGGTATAGGGCTATGAGGTGCCTGCTGTGTTAGCCTTCAGCTGAGACTGAGACTGCTGGACTGCAGCTTAAGTCCTTTTACTGCCTTTGAGCTCTTGGTGTAGCAGTTGCTCAGAGGCCTGAGTTGCATAGGTGTTAGCCAAAACAACGGATGAGGTTGCACAGCTTTTATAGCAATTTAATTAAATTGATGCAATCCCTGATCAGTTTTGTCAGATCAGCAGAAACCCCCATGCATAGACAGGCCCAAAGTGGTTTAGGGAGCTCTGGGAAAACTTCCCTGCTTTCACATCTTGCTTGCAGTGTATTTCATTGGTTCTTCTGGTGAAATGAGGCCACTAGCTCACAACTGGTCACACAGGCTTCTGGGAACTAGAGTGTAAACAAGAGCTGGGTAAAGAAAAGCTGGAAACCACTCATCAGCTTTGTCACTGCCCTTCTTCCTTTTTGGGCAGAGTACTGACCCTGCAGGAGAAAGCTGTGCTGAAAGCTCAAGAGGGGTTGGAGTACCTTGTAAGCATAAGACATTGGGTCTGCTCTGGGACATGGAACTCAGTCTCCTCTGCATTGATACTTGCCAGCATCTCTGAAGAAATCTACTCTCACAGGAAATGCCTGGTTTGGGCAGCAAAGCCAGAGAAAGAAACAGTGCTGAGACTGTGTTTTCAACTGGCACATTGCATCAGCATGGGATTTATTTTCACCTCACTATCATTCCATCCCAGGACTAAAAAAATTAAAAATGAAATCTATAGTTCTATCAAATACTTTTATCCTTGGACAAGAAAAAGGTGACACTTTTTCAACATGGGAAGCAAAAAAGGTGTGTCTTAAAGGTCTCTCAGGGGCAGAGATGACCACACATTTGTTCTAGGGACATCCTACATCTGCATTGTTCCATCCTCTTTCTTGGTCAGTTATTATTTGGTCAGGAGCTGTGTGGCCATCAGGTCGAGGGAGGTAAATTCTCTCCTTCTGCTCCACTCTTTTGAGATCCCATCTGGCATACAGTGTCCAATTCTGGAGCCCCCAACACAAGAAGGACATGAAACTGTTAGAGTGGGTCCGGAGAAGGACCACAAAGATAATCCAAGGGCTGGAGCACCTCTCCTGTAAAAGACAGGACGAGAGAGTTGGGATTGCTCAACCTGGAGAAGAGAAGGCTCCGGAAAGAATTTAGATCAGCCTTCTGGTATTTGAAGTGGGCTACAAGGCACATGGAGAGGGACCTTTTAAAAAAGCATGCAGTGACAGGATGAGAGGTAATGGCTTCAGATTGGAAGAAGTTCAATTTAGATTAGACATTAGGAAGAAATTCTTCTCTGTGAGGGTGATGAGGCATTTAACAGGCTGCCTAGAAAAGTTTTGGAGGCTCTAGACCTGGAAGGGTTGAAAGCCAGGTTGGATGGGGCTTTGATCGACCTGGTCTAGTAAGATATGTCTCTGCCCACATCAGGGTGTTGGAACTAGATGATTTTTAAGGTCCCTTCTAACTCAAACCATTCTGCGATTCTAGGAGTCTATGATTCTATTCTGTTTCACTGTGGAACAAGCTAAATACAGCCATTTGGCCAAGACTTGCAGGCCTCTGGCCTGGAGAGCAGAGCACAGATCAGTAGTCTCAATCAGGCCATTCCTTTTATTGCACAGATGTTACCTGTTTGCACAGTAACACTGCAGCAGCTCAGGTGCAGTGTTCAGCAGCTCAGGTGCACCCTTCCAGTGTGTCAGAGTCACTGTGGTGTGTCATATAGTGTACACTTACACACTTCTGCCTGTGAAATAGGAGGAAGAAATGCTGCATCTTTCATTACTTCAGACTTGGGAGGATTTTGCAGAAGTGAAGCCAGAATGTCTTTCCATAAACATCAGCAATTCTGTGTGCATTCTGCAGCATGTCCAAAAGCCATCATAGGCAGTATGGCCATCCCCACTCCTTCTGCCTTACAACTTGCATTAGTGGTGATCAGTGATAATAAAGGGATTAAAAATAGGAACAATGCAAAGGCAGTTACATAAAGGAAGTAACTGCTCTGTGCAGAATGTAGAATGTGCCTGCTGCAAGCACTTAGCATGCATTTACACTCCTTCCTGAAGTTCCTGCCTTGGAAATATAATTTGGTGTTTCCTAAACAAAACCTTTTGCTGATAACTCTCTTTGGTAAATCTGTAGGATTATTCAAGGTGGAAGAAACTTCAGGAGGTGTCTAGTCCTGTCATCTTCTCAGACAGACTACCTATAAGATCAGACCAAGTTGATACTGGAATTTATCCATTCAGGTCTCGAAAAGCTCAAAGGATGCTCAGCCCCTCTGCTAGCCTATTTTTCAGCTTGACACAAGACAAAGTTTTTCTTTATATTCACCTTATAGCTCTCTTAGAATCACAGAATCATTTTGGTTGGCAAAGACCTTTAAGATTGTTGAATCCAACCATTACTTAACTCTGTCAAGTTTGGTGATAAACTATGTCCCTCAGTACCATATCTCCATGTCCTTTAAGCACCTCCAGGGATAGGGATTCTGCTACCTTCCTGAGGAGCCTGTTCCAGTGTTTGAGAACCATTTCAGTGAAGAAATTTCTTCTAATATGCAACCTAAACCTCCTCTCGTGCAACTTGAAGACATCTATTCTTGTCCTATTACTTGTTATTGGGGAGAAAAGACCGACACCCACCTTACTCCATCCTCCTTCTTTCAGTTTATGCCTGTTGTCTCTCATCCTCCCACCATGCATTGCCATGAAAAGCCTGGTGCCACCTCCTTGTGCGTACTGTCAGGCTGCTAGTTGGATCACTTGGAAGCTGTCTCTTCCCCAGGCTGAACAAGCACCATTTCCTCAGCCTCTCCTCCCATGACAAGTGCTGCAGATTCCCAAGCCTCTTGGTAGCCCTTTACTGAATGTGCTCTACTGTTACTGTGGATTTCATATTTTGGAGAACTCAAAACTATGCAGTGTTCCAGATGTGGTCTAACAAGTATTGGGTAAAGGGAGGTTGTCATGTTCCTGGCTGTGCTTCTGCGGAAAGGAACCCAGGATTGGCTTTCCTTGCTGCCAGGCAGGTTGTTGGCTTTTCCTGACTGCCCACCAGGATTCCCAGATTCTTCTCTACAGAGATGCTCCCCAGCTTGTAAGTCACCTGATTGTGGTCAACCCATTTCTCCCGCCACTAGGTCATTGTGGATGGCATCTCTGCCCTCGAGTGCATCAAGTGTTTCCTTCTGCTTGGTGTCATCTACTAACTTGGTGACAGTTTACACCATTGGCCCTCCAGGTTACAGCAAGATTTTGAAGATGTTATATGTGTTTCCATACATGTGTATGCACAGTGTAGGACTGAGGGAATATAGTTCTTGCTCAAAGAGAACAAGGCCATCTGGTCATGAATGAATCACTTACTTTCATTTATGGCTCCATTTCTTACCTCTAAAGTAAGAATAATAACATTTTTTTTCAAGGTAATGAATGCGTCAGTAATGTTGGCAATCAGTTTTGGACTGTAGTAGTTTCTTCAGACTCTATGTGAAATCAGAAGCCTATGCTTTGTACCCACATATGCATATATTGTGGATCATGTGCGGTCCTCAGAGAGAGATTTCACACAGTGAGAGGGAAACTAGAGGAAAAGGGAACACAAGAGGCAGAAGCCTTATCAATATTTACTTTAAAAGTTGTCAAACTAGAGGAGAGCTGCTACCGAAGTGAATCATCAGCAATACAGATTATTACAGAACTGTCAGGGCTGGAAGGGACCGCAAAGATCATCAAGTTCCAGTCCCCCTGCCATGGACAGGGACACCTCACACTAGATCAGGTTGCTCAGAGCTCCATCCAGCTTGGCCTTAAAAACTTCCAGGGATGGGGCTTTCACCACCTCCCTGGACAACATGTTCCAATGTCTCACCACCCTCATGGTGAAGAACTTCTTCCTAACGTTCTCTTTGAGAAATTCCTCTTTAAAGCATAACAGGAGCTTCTTAACCACATTGTTGTGTGTCCAGAATTTATCATGCATAGGCAAACAGCCTCCTAGATAAAACATAAACTAGGACACCTGCGACAGAAAATTCCATCTCAGTTAGTACCAAACCATTATAACTAGGAAAGTTGGTGGTTGTTTGTTTAATAATCATGTCAGCTTTAGCCATATAGATCGATTTCTCAAAATCACAACTACACCTGCTTTTAACTTTTATTTCTCATTAAGTGGATAAACAAAGCAAAATAAACTCCTGGTGTTGAGTCCAACCCTTTGCCCTTTGAGAACAAAGGAAGACTAAGACTCCTGGTAACTTCAGAAGGCATTGCATCCAGCCCATTGTTTTGAAAAGTCAAAAGCTAACAGAGATTGTTCATTTCCTGGCATTGGCATCAGCAGTAAATGGGATTGCCTCACAAAACGTTTGCTCAGTCCTCTGGGGACAAAGGATAAGAGCATGTTCCATTGCTCAACAATGATCTTCTCAACCAGTGACAGAGCAGCACTGCTTCATTTCAATAGCTTATTACCTCCTGTGCCAGCAAAATGAGACCTTGGGGTTGGAATTATGGGAGAAGAGTGAAGGCCAGAATGCCAGTTGGTTTTGAATACCAATACCATTCTTGAACATGCCTTGTTTCCAAATGAAACCACTAGGACATAGAGGATAACACTGTTACAAGGAAGCAAAGAGGTAAATTGTTCATTTGAGAGGGGCTGCATGATGGCCACAGACCTCTTGCCTTTGCCTGAGGGCAGGAAGTATCTCTGTGTTGTAGCCTCATCTATAGCGTTGCTAGTTGCCCAGACTCCCTGCATAGTGAATGGCCAGAAATAGGCTTCCCTGCTCTATCTCCTAAATGAAGGTGATTGAGTTAATCTATTTTAGCCATGGGAAATGGGATGAGAGGAGCTGTGCCCTCAGAAGGCCCAGTCCCTTGCCTATTAGTGGAAGCCAAGACAGTTAACGCCGACACAGACACCTACAATGCAGAATCTATATTTGGACAGATGAATCCCACTGTTGGTGTTTACTATAAATAGGGAAGTGCACAGTATATTTAAAGCAGAAAATCCATTGGGTACTGCTGAGATTATTGGTAATACTGATTAAATTAGTTAATTAAATAACTAGTCAATCACCCCCCAGCGCAGAGAGGGCCAGCCACATAGCTGCTGAAGTCAATAAGAAAATTAAGGCAGGAACAGCAGGCACTGCTCTGTGTCTAAACATTCACTGAAACAAGAGAAAAATGCAGATGTGGTTCTAGATCCAGTCCTTTCCTTTTTTTTTTTTTTTTAATTCAGGTGACCCACATATTTCATCCCACTGGTTGCAGCAGTAGTGAGCAGCTGCAAAGCTCAGCTGAGTAGCTATTGCTCTCTCTCTGAGTGTTCCCAGTCTGCCCAATTGCAAGACACCAGACACTAATGTGAGCCTGCTTTGAGGATGTTCACTGCCCCAGGAGTCCTCAGGCCTGAATTGCCATTTAAGACCCATCAGTAATAAATTTGGGGTAATGGCTTTAGGAAATTAAATAGCTGGCACTGAGAAGTTCCTGTATCATAAGGATGACAGCAATGAATGTTGTCAGTGTAAATCAGAGCAAAGGAATTATTCTGGTACCTAAACAGAAAAATGCAGCACTTGCTGCTGCCCAATCAACTATAGCCTTAATGACCATAGTAAGAATGTGTTCATTTGCTCCTTCATAAATCACTTTGAACTGTATTGTGGAAACAACATGATAGGCAAGGGAGGTGTTTGTGTGGATGTTTTTATAATTAAAAGGAAGAAAACCTTTCATAAGACTAGCTGCCAGGTGGCCAGCTGCCATCTCTGAGTGTGTTGTGAAACATTGGGCAAGTTTGCCATGGAGAAAGACTCAGCAGCTCCAAGGGTTGGATGGATTGTTTTGAACTTTCGAGTGGCTGGTGGAAATCCTGAAGTCTGCTCTTGGAATGTAAACCAGATTTAGCCGTGACAGCTAGATCAGGATCCTTAGTTTCCTCACTGCCTTATTAGGGGATATAACTGCTCTTAGTAGGACCTCACATTCCAGTAAGCATCCTTGGCTGAAATGAAGCACAATTCATTACTTACTTGTTGGCTTCTCCCTACCTTTGTGATAATTGGAGACTACATGTCTGCTGTACTTGTGAAATCATCTCTGAGAAATCTGTAAGAGTTCATAAAGTGCTGTGGTTAGCTGCCAGAGTTAAAGATGGCAGAAGGGTTAAGAAATTAAAACAGCAATCACTTCTTTCCTGTGAGGACAAGCCAAGAGAATTGGGGTTGCTCAGTTATGAGAATAGAAGGATCCAGTGAGACCTTATTGTGGACATCAAGTATTTAAGGGGGATAAGAAAGCCAGGGGCAAACTTTTTAGCAGAGCCTGGTGTGAAAAGGCAGGGATTGATGGATTTAAACTAAATTGGGGGGATTTAGACTGGATAGAAAGAAGAACTTGTTTACATTGAGGGTGATGAGACACTGGCCCAGATTTTCCAGAAAAGTGGTAGATGTTTGGGACTTTGAGCAACCTTTTCTAGTTGAAGATCTCCCTGCTCACTCTGGGGGAGTTGGACTAGATGACCTTAAAAGCTCCCTTCCAATCCAAACCATTCTATGATTCTGTGATTCATTCAGAGAGGTCTTCCTAAATCCTGTCAAGGGTGATATGAAGATGAGATGTGACAGAGAAGGAAAGTGTGAAGTGAAAAACTAGTGGACCAAAGTAGGTGAATAAAATTAAGGGATGACCTGCTTAATCTCACATCATCATCTGAGCCTTTAGAAAAGCAAAATCGCAGGCATATGGTAGAAGAGGATTTTGAGGGTCTTTTTGAGGAAGTGATTCTTTCTTCCACCAAGCGGTTTCCACCAGGTGCAGGCCATCCCATATGAGAAGGCACCTTGATGTTCCCAGCAAACCAGCAACCTGACAAAAGTGAGCTCCTGTCTTGCTTTTCTGTATTCTCATTTTCTTTCCCCTTGTTATCTCTTTCTGGGTTTCTCTCTTTCTGTCACTCAACTTTTAACCTCGCTTTGAGCTGCTCTACCAGAAGGAGGGTGGTCAGTAGAAGGAAGGAGACCTGACTTGGCCCTCCCATAGAGGCAAGGAAACCAGGATGCAAGTCAGCAGTTACCAGGGGTGACTGGCTACTCCAAACTATTTTCCGTGACTACTCAGTTGTCTTGTATTCTGAAAAGCTCAACAACAGCTACAGTTCCCCTGCTTTTCACTCCCCTACCCTTTCTCATTTCTCTACTTCCATTTATTACCAAAAGCAGGAAATCAATCTTTACTCCTACAGTCATGAAACAAAAGATGAATTAAGAGAATTACTTTCCTAGTTGTACTAAGAAGGACTTCAGAATGGACAGCAGAATGAATTCTAAATGAATAACCTGTGTCTAGCAAAGGGCTTCTGACAGGTTTTGATTAAGTTGGTCTTGTTTAACCACTTGATTTCAGTGCCCAAATGCTTTGTGTTGCATTTGCGTGCACACTGATCGATATACTCCCCCACTTTGGCATGTGTTTCTGCTGCAGCTGCCACGTAACTGAGCAGGCTAAGCTATACTCAAAACCACAAACCATGTTCATGGCAAAACACTTGGTAAGATGACATTAACACCTAGGACTCAGTCTCACTAATTCCACTGGAACTAAGACAAGATGACTGGTTATAGCTGGCTGCTATTGCTACTGATACCACATTTTGTTAAAGATATGTTTGCTCAAAACTTCTGACCCTCCTTTGCACCACTGTATATTTTCTGTCCAGATTACTGAGTAGAAAGGAAAATCCTCGTTCTTTTATTTTGACCTTATTTAAACGTATGAGTGTCAAAGTAAAACATCAGGAAGGCAGAATCAAGTGCTGACACTTTAGCAAGATACCGGTGAAGGAAAATATGGAGGCACTGGAGGTTTTCAACAGTTACTACACTTAACATTAATACATTGTGGGAAAAATACAAGTTAAACCACAATATATTATATAGTAAAGAGTGTGCAACCTGCAATATTTTACTCAGGATAACTGATTGTGTCCTGTTCTCAATGAAAAAGAGCTTGGGAGCCCATGAAATTGCAGAAGATGAATCTGTCTTCCCTTTTCCATGTCCTTCCAAGGTGAAGGAGGTCAAATAAAGCAGTCTCTAAGCTTATAAATCATCCTGCTGGGCTAGTTTAAAATATCATTCTACAGAAACATAGGTGACAGGTTTTTAAAATGAAGATAAAAGAAGGTGCTGTCAAGTATTTGATTTGTTTAAGGCTTTCAACAGGGGCTTTGGAGGGGAAGGGAAAGGGAAAAAACTGAAAAATACTGTAAAATCTCTGGTAGGTAGGGTTGTTGAGGTTGGAAAACTAAAGAATACCTGGGATCCAAGAACACAGGATTGTATTCCCACAAAGGTGGAAACAGATGAACTGTGTTTAAATCCAGTTACAAATATGTGCTGGTTTAAGGCTAATTGGAATATTTTAATAGAGAAAATTATATTATAGGCTGTGAAAGGAAAACAATGGTGATGTCTACTTCACTCATAGGCTTGCTGTTATGCTTAAGAAAGAACCCAAAACAAAAGATAAGTCAGTCGGGCTTGTCGCGGGCTCTGGGATACACTGTTTGGGGCTATCCTGCAACTTCTGGCTTCTTCTCTCCGACAAATTAATTTCACTAATCACTTTTCTTCTAACTTCTCCTCTGGCCGATCCTCAAAACCTTGGGGTAAGGTATAGGGGTGGGGAGAAGGTGGAAGGGTGGTTGGGAGCCCCTCCTGGGGTCTCTGATTTCTGGGAGGGGTGTTGTGTTTCTGTATTACCTTTACCTTGTATATTTCTGTAAATATTCCTGNATGTGGTAATTTTAAGAGACCAGAAGTCATCTGTGCCAGAATGACTGGCTGGTTGAAGGACAGCATCATTGGACAGCTGCCCCCAAGTGGAATCATGGTAGGTCTGAAGAAATGACCGAGGCTGGGGACCTTCTGTCTTTCTTGTTTTGATTTTTGGTGTACACATGTGTGGCAGTTATGGAGTTGCCCTCCCCACCCGCAACACACACACGAATTCACCAGACTAACTCAGCTGGCTGGAAGTTAAGGAATGAAGCAATATATTTACAGCATGGCTCAATTTACAAGCATATATATACAATATATACAAATATTTACAGCTATATACAATTATATACAAGTTAAAGGTAATATGGAAATACCAAACCACTCCCGAACAGCAGAACCAGCCAGGAGAGCTTTCAAACCAACTCCCCTCCTTCCTCCTTCTTTCCAATCCCCCCTCCCTTATCTCAGGATCCCACTTACATGCAGGGTGAGCTGCAAAAGGTCAGCAAGAGATTAGAAAAAAAGAATTAGTATGGGTTACGCAGGTTCAGGCAGAGATAGCGAAGCAGGCAGCAGCAGCCAGAGACTGACTTTGTTACTGTTTCTTGGGTTTTATATCTCTAAGCAGAACCAATGGGTAATGTAGACATCACTATTATTTTCTTTTCACAACCAATGATCTAATTTCTCTCATTAAAATATTCCAATTAGCCTCAAACCAGCACAGCGTGACTCAAGTTTGACACACACATTTTCTCCTGATAAATGTGGGGTTTAATATCTGCTTTGATTCTGTATTCCTTTCTGAGTCCTGAATAACTAAACCAATCCAAAAATATCCCTGTGTGAGGACATACTTATAATTATATGTAGGCATAAGACCTTGGTCTGACCTCCTTTGTTGGCTCCGTGTAGCTTACGCAAACTGCACAGGAGATTACAGCTACGTAGGGAAGCTCGCCTTGAATGTGAAAAAAAAACACCTTCCTTGAGCCTTGCTCCCTGCTGTCATCCAGTCTCTGGGTTTTCTTCTTGACATAGCTCTGATGAGAGCAATTTCCTCACACTTGTACAGCTGCTCTGACCATTCATTCTTGAACATTTCCAAGCCGTTGACATTATTCATGTCTAAGGACATGCTGACCTGCTGCTTGGCTTGGAGTACTGATCATCTTCATTCACACTAAAGTTTTTCACTGCTATCCATCCACATTCTGCCACCAGCAGGAGTAGATACTGGAGTAATATAAACAATACCAAGGGTCATTTAATCAGAGCAATGTATACTGTTTGGGGAAGGGACTCTGCGTAACACTAACAATTTTGTTCGTTATAAGAGGTCATTACTTGTGATGAACTTGAAGATCTTTGCTTGTCACTCAGTTTAATTACTGCAGTGTCTGGGCAGAGTAGTTGCTGTGTTTGTGCTAGTGGAGGTATTCCTTCTGGTATTGCCCTAGGGGTGGTCTGAGATGGTATTTGATGTCTTCAGAAGTGCTGATTCACAAAGTTAGTTACAGTGCTGTTTCTTTACAGGAAAGTGACAACTGTCTGCCAGTGACATCAGAAGGAAATGACATGCATTTGACTGAATAAAGGAGAAATACATCCACAGAGTTAAAATTGGAGGTCGTTGGGGTTTTTAATTTTAAAAGAGAACAAAAAGTGAGCAAATACTTTTTCAGAGCAAGAACAACAAAAAACAACAATAAAACCCAGGGTAGATGAGTGAGCCAAGTTTGCACTTCATATTTTTAAGCACTGCTGATTTGGAAGCCAACCATGAATGCCAATAGTTGCTTATGTACATGCTGTACTCTAAAAGCATATCTGCCATGGCAGGCCAACCAGAAGGGAAGGCATGGAATTTTCCTCTGAAACAGAAAAGGGCTCATTGCTCACAAGCATTTTGCTCTCAAGTTAACTCCTTTGTTTCTTCTTTTCTGTGTAAGGCTGACCCTCCATCTGAGCAATCCTGCAACACCTGTCATTGTATTCAAGGGTCTTGAATTAGTCTTTGATGTTTAGTTAGTGCCCTAGTAGAGTGTTACTTAATTTTCTTTTTCTCAGTTAATTCTGTCAAGACTTCTCACATTCACTGAGGACTTCTGTTTGTCTTCTTGTCTGCTCTTGCTGTTGGTGGTGCTGTTCCACAGTGAAGGTGGACACGAGGTGGTCTGTGACCTCATCTGAGTTCCCAGGGAGCACATAGCGAATGCAAAGGAGCTATTGTGGGAAGCTGTGTACAGCTTTGCAACTGGAAAAGAACAAACCTTAAAAGTCTACATTTAAGGCACCAAAGCCAAGTTACATTGTCCTAAGAAAGTAACTGCATCATCTTTGTTATGCTTGCTAGTGTGGTGGATTAGGTCTCTGTGTTGAGAGCAGTCAGAGGACAGCAGGATACTCCTCTTCTGTAGCTGAATTTCATTATCATAGCTCTTTGGAGTGAACTCTTGGATGTGAGGAGAGAAACTGGGGTAAAAGGCACAAACATGTCCCTCTTTACCCTCACAGAACAGAGCAACAAAACCACCACAAAACCAGTGTATAGGGAACAGAAAATATAAAGGAGCTTCTGGAAATAACCCAAGCCAGATCTCAGTAGGAAGACATGGATGCTCAGAAACAGCAAAAAAGAGCAATTAACAGATGCTTGCCTACAAAATGGGCTAGCCATACGTACTGACTATTGCATCAGTTGGTAATGTGGCTATGATCACAGACGGTTTTATTATTTCCTTTATTTAATACTCTTGTTTGTTGCAGGAAATCTCTCTTTAAATACTTTTTTATCACAGAGGGAAATCTGTGCAACCTCTCTCATTGTCTGCTGTCTTGCTTTTGCATACTTTCACATGCCTTCATTTTGTGACTAAGTAGATTTGTAAAGCATTCAGCCACAGGTATTTGGGGATCCTAGTTTAAAAAAAATTAAAAATAGTATTTTGTGAAGAAGTGCCTTTGTTGTACATCATGGCGCACACACTGACGTATGTATTTCCAAGCCCCAGCACCCCAAAAGGAAGGTACCCAAGTGCTTTCCCCACGTGGATATAATGCTAGGTATTGTGATGGTAAAGGTAACACTCCTTCTCCTCCTGCATTTGAGGGCCAGAACACCCACACATTTGGCACATTGCCATATGCAGTTAGATAAGGTAATGTCACATGCACAGCAGGCAGTTCTTATCCTCCATCTGTTCTAAGTCATGCAGATTCAAGTTGTGTCCCTCAAAAGTCCACATTTTCAGCACCATCCAGTCTGTGGCAAACGCAGAGGCAAGGACACTCCAGTGTAAGGATTCTTTATTACTGGAGATGCAAGTGCAGTGGAGTGGGGCAAACTCAATCTGTGGACAGCATAAAGTCTGCCTTGGGCTACAGGTAAATCTTTTGCACCTGAAAAGCATGTATGTGGAGGGTGGTTGTTCAGTTTAGTGCATGGAGAGTTCCATTGCTGTATCCGAGCAATGCTTCCGCTTGGTCAGGATTTAGGCAGCCTAGCAGAACAGTTTCTCTGAGCTCATCTACTTTATGTGGAGAAGAGGGGCCTGGAACACCTCTCCTATGAAGACAGGCCAAGACAGTTGAGGATGTTCTACCTGGAGAAAAGAGAGCCCCAGGGCCTACAAGAGGGCTGANAATTTCTTCCCCAGGATGATGGTGAGGCACTGGAACAGGTTGCTCAGAGAAGTTATAGGGCCTACAAGCCTGGAAGTGTTGAAAGCCAGGTTGGACAGGGCCTTGATCAGCCTAGTCTTGTAGGTCTCCCTGCCTATGTCAGGGGGTCGGAACTAGATGATCTTTAAGGTCTCTTCCAACTCAAACCATTCTGTGATTCTGTGAATCTACAATTCTATGACTTGATATGTGTGCTCCTAAAGTGTTTAAAGAAGATACATACCAGTTACAGTAGCTTTTCCCCTGAGACTTATACATAATTGGGGGTAATATACAGAACAAGAGAGAAAAATAGACATAGTGTTCTCAAGAAAACCACCATTTTCTCTATGTTGCAATGGAGTTTTTATAGCTGCCAGAACAGTGAATGTTGCTTAGAGAGAAATTTTGATGCGTCATTGATATCCTTCCAGTGACAGACAAAGGCTTGGAGTACACCGAGAGCAACCTCTCTTTTCTTGACATTCACAAGCATTGCACACTGTTGTGTCCAGTGGTCAGCTTCACTTCTACTGTTGCCATAGCATGCCATGTGTATGTCATGTGATCATCACATGCTGCTGTAGAGTCACTGTAGAATAAATACACAAAAGAGATGAATTAAAATTACTTGAGAGATCCAAAGTGATGGATCTCTCTACCTCTGCTTTTACTGGTGCAGAAGTAGAGTAAATTAATCTAATCCCAGATTTACTATAACTGAAGTAAGGATGATGGCCCTGGAGCTGCAGTTTCTAACTTCTGTGAAATTCTGGTCTGAATCTTAACAGTGGTTGGCTTAGTTGCTTCCATTTATATCTTCAGTATTTCTTTCAGATTTCTATTGTCTTCCCCTTTTCTTCACTTTCTGTGCAGCTGTCATCAGAGCATTTCAGCTCCAGCTACAAGAGCAAGGCAGATGTCTCCCAGCAGAGGCTCTGCCAGCATCACTCTAGTGACAGCTGTGGAAGCAATGCTGTGATAACAGCATGACCACCAGCATCAACAGAGAATGACCACATCACATCTGTAAAGCTTTTCAGCTTCCACTGGCTTAGGGCCTGCAGTCTCAAATCACTTCTGTACTTAAGTCTCTCAGATGGTAGCAGTTAATGCTACTTTGTTCTTGAGTGTATTAGGTACATTTTGGTCTGTTTTGTTAAGTTCGGGTTGTTTCTTAGTGTATTGGTTCTAATTTAATCTTCCCAGAGCCCAAAAGCCTAACAGAACAATACAATAATAGAATGCCTTCTCCTCTCCCCTCTTTTGAAAGAAAGGAAT
>WBNM01017753.1:0-49946 GCA_013399055.1 Ramphastos sulfuratus | reverse complement strand
AGCCTGTATTTGTGCTTGGGATTGTGCCTACCCAGGTGCAGGACCTTACACTTGGCCTTGTTGAATTTCATGAGGTTGGCCTGGGCCCACCTCTGCAGCCTGTCCAGGTCCCTCTGGATGGATCCCTGCCCTCTAGCAAGTCGACTGCGCCACACAGCTTGGTGTCATCTGCAAACTTGCTGAGGGTGCACTGATTCCTCTGTCCATGTCACTGAATGCTGGCATAATAAAATGTTAGGGCAGTAAAACTCAAGCAACTACTAACAAAGTGAGAACAATGGAAATAATTTGGAAAGGTGGAATTATTTTTTCTCCTTTTTTTTTTTTCTCTATCAATGAAAAATAAATGGAATGCTTAGTTAAGGCTGCTGAAGCCATCTTCATGACATTGATTGACTGACTCCGTCACAGTTGGTTGGTTATATTTCAAGGCTAAAACCGAAGCTTCTCTGGAGAGTGTGGGAATTAAGTCTGTATGGGTAGTGAGCCAAGGATTACAATTTAATAGATATTATATTCTTTCCCATGGATGATTCTCCAGATGCACTTGTATATTGGAAATAAATGACTGGTAAGAAAGCCCTTTTTATTGTTGTTGTTAACAAATTCAGGAGTAGTTTATCAGATCTTTTCTTCTCCAAGTGTGAGAGAGGAAAAATTCAGCAGCATACAATCAAAGTGTCAGGTTAGCACAACTGGAAATGCTAATACCCTTTTTAACAAAAAAAAAAAGACAAAAGCCTAAAATCAAATAGTTGTTCAGCCTGTACCACTGGGATATTTCTCACTGACTCATATGAAACCAAGTTTTTATGTCTTGTTTTCTCACGGAATAGGAAATAGCAGTTTATTTAATTTGTTGGCATATTTTTCCAGAATTTGTTTTAAACTAGGTATCATTTGACCTTAGATCTTTGATTTTTTTTGTGTCCAACATTATAGTAATTACCCTGAGTGTTTTCAGGATTGTTTTAAGGACTTGAGACATTGGTTAATTTAAATAATGAGGGTTTATTTCCCTCTTAAGTTTAAAATACTTTAAAATATTTTGCCAAGATACAAAAATCTTAGCAGGTGTACCCATAAAATTCATGACTGCTGTCACGCAATAAAATATGATCACTGCATTCCAACAAAATGCTATTTTTACTCTCAAGTAGGATATACAATACATGTTCTGATGACTTTTCCCTTTATTACTATATCTAGCAGCCTTTTAGTATAATTTCATAAGTTATAAGCTACCTGCAGTAAGTGTGATTATTCATTCCTCATACTGTTCAACATTCACTTTAGCAAACAGCCTCTAGTCATCTTTTGAAAGTAGATGTGAAGATTTCATTTCCATAATTAAAAATAAAAATCAAATCCCTCTTCTGTCTTCATTCTTAAATTGCTGCTGTCAAAGTGTACAAATGTTCCAAAAAATGATTGAAGTACTTTTAAAAAAATAATTAATAATACTTAGTTTTGGATGAATAAGAAAAAGGTAGAACATTACAAATTGTTATTTAGTCATTCTAATTAGATTATACAAATCCTTAATGCTTTACATGGGTATAGTACGGCACAGCAATCATAACTCCCATGCATTTTTACACTGCTAAGCATATGTAGGATTGCTAGTAAGTAGCTCAACAATCAATGTAATCAGGCAATTAAGTCTTGAAACATAATATATTATCATGGTAGTTGCAGTTAAAAAAAAAATAATTCAGGATTATACTCATTAAAATTAAACTGTCTTCCAATATCTGTCTTGTCATGTGTTAAGACAGAATCTGACAGTTTGGCAGTGCTTTTCGTTCTTGGATCCAGCTGTTACTGTGCTGTGTGTTGAAAGTGCTTTTTCTTTGTATATTTTATTTTACTTATTATATTTTCTTTGACTTCCAATTAACATTTATTCAACATTTCAGGGCTCACCGATTTGTCCTTTTAAGACAGTTGCAACTTTAAGAGCACACGAAGCTGACATTTGTCTACAGATCACACTGATTTTGCAGTCACAGTTTTGGTTTCAAATGATGTAGTCTCAATACTGTCCTCTTGTATGTCTCAACACTTCCTTTAGCTTTAGTAATTGTATCCTGAAGATAGGATACTTCTGATATGTGTATATGTGCATTTTTATTGCCCATGCAGCTTTAGGAAACACATGTACACCTGATCATGTATTCCTAGGTAGAAAGAACTCATGAATGACATCTCTAAAGAAATGAGTAATATAGCTCAGCATAGCTATGCTGAGGTTGGTGAAAACGTTTTGATTTATGCCAGCTGTTATTCTGGCCAGTAGGGATAACAAGCAAACTTTTTTCTTTTTTCTTCTTGACTCCTCTGCTTTATTGCTTAGTGCACCATGAAGCATCCAGCGCAACTATTTAATATTGACTATAGCAGCAGTGCACCGTTGGCATCATGATTGACAGATGCAGTTACTACCACCCCCACAAATGCTGTTCCATGCTCAGATAGGCATTCATGTTTAAGCATTTGCAGAATGGAAAACTTAGCTTCCAAGTAAATACTTTTAATATTACAGTCCGCAGCTTGTATTTTATACTGTTATAATAACCACAAAGATATTTTAGTTTAACATTTGAGGTGAAGTATTTATGGGAAAAAAAACAAAAGGAAAAAAAAAAAAGATTGCTTAAATACATCTACAAGTCTGCCATTCCTTTATCTCCTTTAATTATTTGCAAAGTTTAATCAAGATATTCAAGCTGAACAAAAGCATCTGAACAAAAGTGATTTCTTTATATTGATTTTTTAATCTATTTATATACACAGACATGATCATATAGAGGGCATGTACATATGGTAGAGAGGACAGGTTAGAGAGAACAAAAGAATTTTATTTTCAAAGCTATACAGAGCACTTACATTTCACTTCTGCAGCTCCATTAAACTTCCAACTTGATTTTTACTTTTATTATATCAACACAGGTTCTCCATCTCCAAGTGTAAAACCCACAGTTATTAAGTGGGAGCAGAGGATTTCCAGAGATAAGCTCTGTTACAGCAACCTTAATCTGATGGACTTTCCAGCCCAGGTGATTTCTCCTCTCAGTCTATTTGCAGGTCCAGCCTGTGGCAAGGATGACATGTATTTCAGAGGTGCATGGCTACACACACAGCACACACTGTGAGGCACAAAATGGACCAGCAAAGCAAGCTGTGCCTGAAATGGCAACCCCATGAACTCACTTGCCCAGCTGATAAGAGCTCACACAGTGACACACAAACATAGGCATGCAAATGCCCCACACGTGGTCTATCCAGACCGAAATCCTTGTCTCCCCAGTTACTAGCCTCAATTCTTCAGTCCTGCATCTACAGCAAAAGTTGATATTACTGATGCCTTACCTAATTTTGATGTTTTATCACATTGCTTGATGTGGACTTGAAAGGCTTTTCCCTCCACAAAAAGTCCTCAGTTCTCTCGTTCAAGTACCCATATAGTTTGGTCTTTCTCATAGGATTTCCCTTCTCCACTGGTCTGTGTCCATTCTGCCACCTTCTCATGCTCTTTACTAACAACTTACTTTGCTGCTTTCAGTAGTTTCTCCTGGCCTGCAGTTATCTAAATCTCAGGCCAGGACAACTTGCTGCATGCCACAAGCTCACTCTGTGTGTTTGTGCATAGACCACTTATGTACTCTGTTGCTTGATTACTTGGCTGATGCCTTGGAAACTGCCCCTTTTCTTCCACATGGACATTGCAGAGTGATGTATTATAGATTATTCCACTGTTACTTAATCACTCATATTAGGATCCTGCTTTTCCACTGCTTGTTTCATGTTTGATGCCAGAGCACTCTCTTCTTTTTAAGCAGTTTCTCCACTTACTCTGAACTCAAATCATCTTGTAGCTTGGTCTCAGCCAACTGACAACTGTCAGCAATTATGAAATCAGTGAGAATATGCTTGCCAAAGCTGAAATGTATTGAGGACACTCTGCACTCCTGCAATATACTGCTAACCTACCAACATCCCAGATTTCTCCTACTCAGAAAATACAAAGAGAATTAGTACATTTTCTACACTACTGCTTTCCTTTTATTCTGGTAAAGGGACACAGTTAGAAGAGAAACCATTGCTGTGGTAGCAATTTTATTCAATATGAATCTTTGGCAAAGAGACATAAATGTTGACACCTGACTCCTTTCTAACCTATTTTGTAGTCTAACTCATGAAACAAATACTCTTAGAAAGGAGATGGATATGCAAAAAAGATTTAAATTCATCTTTCTGTGAGCACACACATTTCAGCTTCTGGCCTTAGTGCTTTAATTCTAGGCAGGCTTTGCTGAATTATATCTCTTTGTATTGATTAAAAGCTTCATGAAATTAAACATACATTTTAGGACTTTCAGGTCCCCCAAGATAGTGTCACTTGAATCTGGAGCCAGAGGATCTTTCAGGTAAACTCTGTGCTTTATCTAGTCTGTCAGGGAAATATTTTATAAGCTATTTAGTTCTCTTTCTTTTTTTCAGGAATATAACTAAGGTTATTTTCTGCTGAAAGAAGGCAGATTTAAGCAACTGTTATGACATAGGTTAAGAACAGTGTGACAGCTGTATACAGTATGCAGGATAAATACTTGTTATAGTAGGGTCTACATGAAGACAGTGTAGCACTTAGATTCAGAAGATCTTTTAGTCCATCAAAGCTTACTTTGTAAGCTATGGCTTGAGGGAGAAAAGTAATTCCATACACAAGTTTTATACAACCAAATATATATGCGTGTTTGTCCATAAGCTTTAGACATTTGTAATAATTTAGATTGCAGTTTGAATTGTTTTGAATAAGGTCTTTTAGGCATTAAGTCCAATGTAAATTGTGCAAGATAGAGAGAGAAGTTTAAAGACTTCTGGATCTTTTTTGGTTATTCCATGATAGGAGACAGGCTATGCTTTATCACAAAAATACTTTTATGGAAAATGAGAAATTCAGGGATACTGTGACACTGTCAGAACATGATACATTTATTTATTTAAGACCTCTGAAGAATGAAAAGTAGTTCCTAAAATGGTGTTTATCCAAAGATACTACTCCTAATATCTATCATGTTAACCCAAACACTGTCATAACTTTTGTAAATCTTACTACAGAGAAACAAACAACTTTGCTCCGTCTACTTTGAGCAAATTGAAAGCCAGTGAGAGGAAGTTTGTATTTACTTCCAGTCTTAGCACCCAAATTACCTGTCTGGAAAAGTAAAACATCATAATGACATGGAAGTTTTTTTTCTGACATCCATCTATTTCAAAATACTGAGAGAAGGTAAAATAACTACTGAAAGCTACGTAAACTTCCAGCTTCACCTTAGCAAGGTGAAGTAGAAGACCTGAAATAAAAACTATTAGTTAGTTTTTTCATGAACGTGCTTATGCTGTCTTAGTGCCCTTACTGATTCAGAACAGGTCGTGGGAAGCAGCCACAGTTTTAGGTCTCACATTACACTCTCTTTGAAAAATGTCTACATTCTGACTGTCTTTCCAGTTAAGCAGTGGTGAAAAAATATCTTTAGATATGTGTCTCTGCATTTAGACATCCATTTTATATGCATTTCTATTTTATATATGTACATGTGTGTGATAAATGACCAGAAAAAGTGCTTTGGAAGTGTCGAGGTGAAGAGTTCAATAGAAATTATTTTAATCAGCTTTCTTTTCTGCCCATCATTAACATTTGTTTTTTCAAGTTACTATTGCATTCATAGTCAGATCTCCATCTTTATTATACCTTCATTAACCTTTTAAATCTGCCATCTGTGTACAGGAGCCTTTCTTTCATTTAATTATCTGTTTAAAATTCACAAATAGTAGCTGATGCCATTTTGGCTTTTTGACATTTTTCACCTGCAGACTGTAAGAAACAGATTTAAGAGTCTTGTTCTGCTCTTTTATGTTGCATCCTGTTTTTAGCTGAAATAGTGAGGCTGAAATTCAGTCATTCATTGTCATTCTGGAGTTGTTTGAGCTGTGTTTTGAGGGATCAGCCGAGCTCAGCTGAATTGCAGTCTTGAATTCTGTTCTGCAACCATGTATTATTTCCCCTGTGCTGTCACTATTTCTTTCCCTTTTTAGTGAGATCATAAAATATCCGAGTTGGACATTTTATACAGAAATTCCTTTTTTTTTTAGCTTGTAGATAGTAGCACCTGGTTTGCAAGCCATTCAGTCCTCTTGTCTGTCAGTGGAGCTATACTTTTTAAGGCACTCTCTTGACTTTGCTGGCTAGTACACCGCTAAGTTGCAGCAAAGATAAGGTAGCAGTATTTATTCCACAATGCATTATTTGATATACTTCATACCTTTTTTACTTCTTGTCTTCAACAGTGTTTTCAGTTGCCTTTCCAAGAACATAAGGTGCAAAGATGTGCACCTGTATTAGGGTTTCATAAAATGTTTCTATTACTTCTTAGTCATTTGAACAGTTCTTTCTCTTCTAATCATATTATTAGCACTTAATGGCAGTTGCTATGGGAGCTGCAGCACCAAACAGTGGCTGAAGCTCAGTGGCAATACATCTATGTTAAAGGTAACATCTGGTCTTTGCTCCCTTGAAGGTAAGAGGTGTGGTGAGAGGAATTTTAACTACTCGTTCACATGCTAGTTTGTCCCACAGTACGACTCGCTCTTAGGGAAGAAGTGATGTTGCCAAAGTTCTGTGATCACATTTAAGGATCAGAAAGGTAGGAAGCAGACTGATTTACTGCTGTGGCTCCTATCTAAAGTGAGGTGGTTGAAAAGACATGGTACTTTTCCTGCTTGTCTGGATTATTCATTAATGTTAGCACCTGCCATCTTCAAACACACTTTCTGTTACAAGGAACTCAGCCTGACTGAAAAAGTCCTTGTCAAAATGTGCCCTTCATCAGCTTTGTCGACTTTCTGCTTATTCCCAGCATGCTACTTTCCTCCTAGTCATTTCTTATTATAACACATAGGCACACTACTTGCTAGAGTGCCCATGAGATAAAACCTTAGCCTTCTTTTACAGGTATCAAATATCTCTTTAATAATCTTCTGTAATTCTGATAGTTCATCTCTCTGGGTGCAGTGCCTTGAAACTTATGCTTTAATATTTTTGATTATGTGTTAAAGAACTCTGAAGTTTAACTCCTGTAATATCCGTCAAAAACTCTAGCAGTGGAGTTGTATGTTTTTAACTGTCAAGCTGATAAAGATTTCTGAGAGGTGCATTTGTTTCTTTGTCTCTTGTACTTTCCCTTGTATTGTGTGGTAATAATACTCAAATACTTACAAATATGAACTGGGGTAGCCAAAATAATTCTTTGTTGTCATGTTACAGTCTTGGAACCACATTTCTACAATCACAGAATCACAGAAATGTCGGGGTTGGAAGGGACCTCAAGGATCATCTAGTTCCAACTCCCCTGCCATGGGCAGGGGACAGCTTCCACTAGGTCAGGTCGCCCAGAACATCCAAGGGTGGAGTTTCCACCACCTCCCTGGGCAGCCTGTTCTAGTGTCTCACCACTCTTACGGTGAAGAGCTTCTTTCTAATGTTTAATCTAAATCTCCTCTCCTCTAGCTTCCACACCCTACCTCACCACACCCCTCACCCCGGCCATGGCTTCAATTGACAAACTTATCATTATAAGCAAGCTTTTGTGTTATATTTCAAAGTTTTCAATCTTCTCCCCATACCAATTATGTTTACTTAGATCAAAAGATCTAATTTTGTAGGAATATATCTGATAGTTTAATAATACTTCACATTCCTAGTACAATTCTAAGAATTGCCCAATGCTTTACATGCATTAATAAATTACACTTCCCAGTAACCTTATAAACAAACTGATATTATTTGTGTTATACAGACATGGAAACAGTGACATAAAGAAGATAAAAGCTAAGTAAGTTCAGAGAGTTTGTTTGGAGCAACAAGGGGAACAAACCTCATATTCTTAGTCTTTCTTTTGGCTACTAGGTAATGATTTCTGCTCAAAGAAAGGAACCTTAGCCCCTTTTCTCTGCTGTTCTGGATTAAGTAGGCAATTTTTTCCCATATCCTTCTCATCCTATTATTAAGGGAAGGTTTATCCTTCTCTAGTAATCTATGTTTCTGTCCCTACTTAACTGGTAAAGGAAGAGGTCAGCAGAAAAAAGGAACGGGGTGAGGGGATGATTAAACAATCTTTGGGGCTGAAATCCTGTTGAATAGATGAATGTCTATCTGCTGTGCATTCCTTCTCTCTCTCTCTTTTTCTTCCTCCCTAATCTTGCTACCTTGCTTGCTGTTTTTCAAGCTTGTTTTCTTCTAAACTCCCTTTAAAAGAATAGGTTGAGCAGGCAGCCTTTCAGAACTGAAAGACTTAAGGTACTTGTAGTGTGCTATGAATGCTTTCAGACTGATTGGACAATATGTCTTAAATTCTTTGAGATGGCAGTCCTTGGAGTGGCTGCATCCAGAACTTTTCACTATGTCTTAGAGACAACTTTGATTCCACCTAACTTTGCATATGTTTCAGGGGCCCCAGTGTTTGGCTCATAGTCTCTTTAAACACCCTTTATCCTCACTGGATTGCATCAGACTCTTTAAGTTTTCTTTTTTAACTCTGGTGCATAGATGAAGCAAAAATGGCATTGCAGAAAAGCAGGGAGATGTGCAGAAATCAACAGATGAGTAAATCACGAAGTGAGAAAAATCACGGGGTAGCACTGCCTCTGTAAAACTGCTAAGACACCGGTAAATTAAATTTCTGGGTTACATTAGTGACTCAAAATAAATGCAGAAAGACTGTTGTTTACCTACATTCTGAGCAGTAACTCTACAATCTCACATTAGTATTTATCACTTCTCAGAACAGAAAAAAAACACTGCTTTCTCATGTAATATTTTACTCTAAACTTCAAATACAACTACAATTCCGTATTGTCATTGAGAGTTATGTAATCAAAAGTGCTTAGATTACTATTACAACCATTTTCACTTATCTGTCATCCCTGGAAACTGGACTCTCAAGAGACAAATTCTATATTTTGCATCTTATTAAAAAAATGAAGAAAAGTTTAAAATTAGAGTATGCCTTCCCTTTTGTGCTGTACCCAGGTATTTAATTTATGTTAGTAGCTCTTTGCTCTTTCTGTTGTCTTCAGTAGATTTGTGGATGTCTTATTGGTTGGCTTAACCCAACTTCACAAAGTTTAACAAAGCCCAGTACAAGGTTCTAGACCTGGGTCAGGGTTATCCCAAGCATAAATATAGACTGGGTAAGGAATGGCTCGAGAGCAGTCTTGAGAAGGACTTGGGGGTGTCAGTTGATGAAAACTCAGTGTTAGCCAGCACTGTGAACTTACAGCCCAGAAGGCCAATCGTATGATGGGCTTCAACAGAAGTGTGACCAGCAGGATGAGAAACTGATTCTCAGCCTCCAGTCTGCTCTCATGGGACCCCACCCCATCCAGTTCTAGTACCCCCAGCATAAGAAGGACATCAAAATGCCGGAGTGGGTCCAGATGATCAGAGGGCTGGAGCACCTCCCCTGTGGGGACAGGACACAGGAACTGTTTCAAACTGGAGAAAAGAAGACTCCCAGGACTGTTCAAGGCCAGGTTGGACGAGGCCTTGAGTGACCTGTACTAGTGGGAGGTGTCCCTGCCTATGGCAGGGAGTTGGAACTAGATGATCCTTGAGGTCCCTTCCAACCTTACCATTCTATGATTCTATGATACCTTGTAGTGGCCTTGCAGTATCTGAAGAGAGCCTACAAGAAAGCTGGGAAGAGGCTTTTTACAAAGGCATATAGTGACAGGATGAGAGAGAATGGACTGAAGAGGAGGGCAAATTTAGATTAGATATTAGGAAAAAATTCTTTACAGTGGGGGTGGAGAGACACTGGAACAGGTTAACCAGGGAGGTCATGGATGCCTCCTCTCTGGAGGTGTTCAAGATCAGATTGGATGAGCCCTTGAGCAACCTTCTGGAAGGTGTCCCTGCCAGTGCCAGGAGGGACAGAAATAGATGATTTTGAAGGTCCCTTCCAACCCAAACCATTCAACGAATCTATGAAATACTGGAGGTATTTCAGTACAGAACAAGCTGGAATGAAATGTGCTTGTTCATTCAGTCAAAACTATTTGCTTCACTTTGCTACAGACAGCTAACAACTGATGAAACAGCTGAGTTAGAAGAAGAATTATAAGACTGAGCAGATGTGGGGCAGGAAAGCTGTGCTTGTTTTACGAATTTAGAACAGATAAAATAGGATCCATTTCCTAGAGATCCTAGTGGCAATTAGAAATTATATGAAACTGACTACTGTAAGTTTTCAGTGACTTTTTTTTTTCTTTTGCATTAGAACAGAGTTGCTTAGTGCATAATTGCAATTCTTACTCTTACCAATCTTATTCTTTAACATATTATCACTATTTGCACTTGAGCTGTTTTTTGATGATGTAATGTGTATTTCCAAGAAGCAAGTGGAATTTCATTTGAAGCATCCTCTTCTTTTATAGAAAAATGTGGGTTTTTTCTGAAAGTTATAGAATCATAGAATCATAGAATGGTAAGGTTGGAAGGGACCTCAAACATCATCTAGTTCCAACTCCCTGCCATAGGCAGGGACACCTCCCACTAGAACAGGTCACTCAAGGCCTTGTCCAACCTGGCCTTGAACACCTCCAGAGTGTTAGCATGATTGTAAATGATATGATGAACAGTCATCACAATCAGAAACTACTAATGTCTTGGAAATGTTAGTGTCTGAAAATCTATCATAATAAAAGAACAAGATCAACATTTCATGCATGTCAGGGAAGATTTCTTTGACTAAGATTCAAGTAAATCTTGATGAGTTCTAGTAATTGTATGTATGCGTTTATCCAAAGAGGAAACTTTGAGGCTGTGTATGGCAAAATATGTTATTGATATGTGTCCTAAAGAAGGGTATTACAGAATTACAGTATCACAGTATCACAGTATCAGCAAGGTTGGAAGAGACCTCAAAGATCATCAAGTCCAACCCATTACCACAGACCTCAAGACTAGACCATGGCACCAAGTGCCACGTCCAAACCTGCCTTGAACACCTCCAGGGACGGTGACTCCACCACCTCCCTGGGCAGCCCATTCCAGTGGGGAATGACTCTCTCAGTGAAGAACTTTCTCCTCACCTCCAGCCTAAACCTCCCCGGGCACAGCTTGAGACTGTGTCCTCTTGTTCTGGTGCTGGTTGCCTGAGAGAAGAAAGCAACCTCCTGCTGGCCACAACCACCCTTCAGGTAGTTGTAGACAGCAATAAGGTCTCCCCTGAGCCTCCTCTTCTCCAGGCTAAACAATCCCAGCTCCCTCAGCCTCTCCTCATAGGGCTTGTGCTCGAGGCCTCTCACCAGCCTCGTTGCCCTTCTCTGGACACGCTCAAGCACCTCAATGTCCTTCTTAAATTGAGGGGCCCAGAACTGGACACAGTACTCAAGGTGTGGCCTAACCAGTGCAGAGTACAGGGGGAGAATGACCTCCCTGCTCCTGCTGGCCACACTATTCCTGATGCAGGCCAGGATGCCATTGGCCTTCTTGGCCACCTGGGCACACTGCTGGCTCATGTTTAGGCGGGTGTCAATCAGCACCCCCAGATCCCTTTCTGTTTGGCTGCTCTCCAGCCACTCCGACCCCAGCCTGTAGCTCTGCATGGGGTTGTTGTGGCCAAAGTGCAGCCCCCGGCACTTGGATTTGTTGAAAGCCATCCCCTTGGACTCTGCCCATCTGTCCATGCGCTCGAGGTCCCGCTGCAGAGCCCTTCTGCCCTCCAACCCACCAACATCTGCCCCCAGCTTGGTGTCATCTGCAAACTTGCTGATGACTGTCTCGATGCCCTCATCCAGATCATCAATGAAGATTATGTCATTATGTTTGAAATAGAGAAGAAACTGCAGATAGAAACAATATAACAATAGAGGCTATTTCTGGGATCTGGAATAAATTCTAGATTGTAGAATTTAGATGAGTGGAACATGCAGTTAAATTGTTAGAATTTTTGGGGTTTATTTCCCTATTTGGGAAATAAAATCTTTGGGTTTGGTTCTTACAATGATGCTAAACACTTTTTTAACAAAAATTATTTTTATGAAACAATCTACAAACTCTGGCTGTATTGAGAACTAGGACAGATCAGGAAGTTTCCAATGTGTGAGGTTTTTTCTTACAGAAACCTTACGATGAAGACATTCACTCTGGAGGCAAATCATGCAGTCGTGTACAACACGAAGAGTATTTAAATCACCTTGGAATGAAACTTAATACAGCAGAATTTTTTTTTATTACCAATTTTTTTTTAATTATAGAAAACAACAATTACATTAATGATCAATTAAAAGGAATGTAAATACAGTGCTTAGTATCCTCACAGCCTTCTGTGTGTAAGATGAACTTGCAGAAGAGGAATAGCAGTTTAGATAAAGGACTATGTATCAGACACTACAAATTCTCCTGCTGTAAGTGGCAGGATTGCTGTTCCTATACATTTCTGTACTTTAGTTTACTCCTAATTGCAGTTTCTAAGTTGCTTTTGTTTATCTTTTCCCCTCATGGAAGTTAGATTGAAGTAAGCAGCATGAATTAATCTTGTCTTTGATATCAGTTGTAAATCTGCTAATACTTCAATATGAAGGAAACATAATAATGAACATGGATATGTATGTTTGGGTAAATTCACTTAAGATAGAATGATAAATATGTCAGATTCTTCATTCAAAATATCTAAGTAATTTACTTTAACTCCTGGTTTTACTGCTTTGAGAGAGTTTTTTACTCTGTTCTAGAGCCTACTTACCACGTCAGGCTGGGATCAATGCTATTTGGTTCTCAGGTCTCTATTTTTCTTATGTGTCTTTCTTATTTTCTTATGCGTCTGCAGATTTCATTGTCAGTCCCTGAGAACAAGGGCTGAAGCCTTGGTCAGTCAAAGATGACAGGAAATAGTTTATGCTCAGTAGACAAAAAGTTGGACTTTTTCCAGGCAAATGCTTTAGTGTGATTGTAAAAAATAAATAGCAAAGAACATTGAGTTTGTTTGCAACTCTTCTGTGCCTTCTGCAAAATGACACCAAGCCTGAAAAGATAAAATTGTCTGAAGGACCAGTTAGGAGGGAGATGAGAAAAAAATAGACATATGTGATTAACAGGGGAAGGGGAGGACTGGAGAAATTGTGTCTAGATTAAGGGTTGTCAGAAGATGAAGTCCAAGGAATAGTATAAGGTGTTGGAAGTAATAGGAAAGAGATCTTCAATAGAGATTGTGAGGTTAATGAGGAAGGGAAAGGGGTTGAGGACAAAGCAGGAGAAGAAAAAAAGAAAAGAAAAAAAAAAGAAGAAAAAAAAAGATAAATGGCCTCAATTATCTCTTTTTAAAATTTCCTGAGATTCTTGACAGAGATGGAAAGAAAAGCTAAAAGTGCAGCACAGCTCTAACAGGCCTATATCTCCAAAAAAGAAAAGCTTTAATATCTGTAACATTTATTATCTCAATTTTTAGTGGTGTACTTGACATACAATCAGTGATACCACAGTTCTGTCGGGTTGGCCTCGCAGTCAATGCTGTACATGAAAGGTGAGTGCTCATTACCTCGCTTTTGAAAACACCCTTCCAAGTGAGCTGCTTTTGATCAAAGACACGTAATTAAAGAATTAAGCAAGTTTACATCTAATAGACTGCCTGCAGTTCTCCACTGCATTTTTACCAAGCACTAGACTACTTTACATGGTTGTCTATTACGCTCATTAGAAAACTAAGCAAGCTGATTGTGTTTCTCTGAGAGGAAAGTAAATGAAAGCTAGAAAAGGTGTGTAATGCTTTAATGAGATGAGTGTGGTGCATACTCACAGCCTGCTTGTTTTCGTTTAGCACATACATCAACTTGTAAATTATCTTCAGCTTTCATGTGGTGTAATGATCTTTTGCCATTTTAGTTGCGCTGCACACAGTGGTTGGCAAGTCATGGAGATGGCTGGTGTTCTGGAATAGTCTTCATTCTCCCCGACAACAAAAGTAACAGTGATTAGTTCGGCTTCTTAGTTGGGGCTCTATGTTATATCCCAGCTTGACATCATAAAAGCAACATTTTCTTGTGGATTTTTTTTTTTTCCTTCTTCTTCTTCTTCTTTCTCTTTCCCCTCTGTCTCTCCTGGAATGCTTTCTGAGCAAATTCTTTGCTTGTGAAGGAATGTCACATTCTCTTGCACTGGCTTGATAAATATTTATGCCTGAGAACAGCATAAAGCTCTCTTTTGGATGCTTTCCCATTTTACAGTGTGCTGGCTTTTGGCCTGATCTCTGTATTTAGAAAACACTGTGTATACCTGCATGCTTTCTTGACTCAATTTCCTATTCCTAATGGGTCTATAGCCAGTACTGCATGAGAACCATAGTGCATATTGCAGTATTTTCAGTGAATTGTCAGGATAATTAAATAAAACAAAATGAAAAATAGGTGGCTTCTTTTCCCTTCTCTTTTAAAGAGAACTTTATAGTTATGCTTGGAAAAGATACAGTACATGGAACATAAAAACATTTTAAAGCACTTCAGTGCTCTGATAACAGGGACAATGATGAATGGCTTTAGAAACAGCAAAGAGTACAACTCACATGACAGTACTAATTCATGCCTATTTCACAATTGTAGGGGTTTTCTCCTTCCACTTTTCATAGAGCTATTGCTGAGTTTTCCTTTTCTACTTACCTAGGTACTTCCATTTTAAAATATTTTCCTTATTAAATAACTTATTCTACCACTAACAGAATGCTGATGCTTTCTAAAAGCATTGGTTATGGATGCTAACTTCCTTCTTCCTCTTTAAAAGAAGTAACAGTCTGTTCTGGTTACAGCAGGTCTTCCCAGTCCTTAGTAAGGGACCACTAGCACGTGGTTCCATGGGAGAAATGCAAACCCTCATGCTGAGTGTATACATTCTATGCTGTTGGGTGGAGAAACATTTTGTGAAAAAGACAAAAGAATATTGGTTTCTAAGGTGTAGGTACCTCAAGTCTTATCCTTGAAACTTTCATGAGACCCGTAGATCACATCTGATGTTTCCACTTTTCTGTATTATATTTCATTTTCAGGTGTTAGTGTAGCACTAGAAAACTTGTCTGATCTCCTTCCTAGGAGGTGGCTGGTGTCTTTTGTTACTAGGGCAAAGAGCATTTGTAGGTTACCTGAGCATCTCTACAAATCAGCATGGATAGACAGAGCTGGGCAGGGCACTCCCTAAGCTTCAGACTAGCTCAGCTGTGGAGTGGATTAGGCTGGCCAGCTTGTGTGGTTGCATGAGACACATCTTAGCGTCTTCATCTGGACTAGATCCAGGACTATGTGCTCTGTGCTTAATGGGACTGCTTTGAGGGGGTTACTCTAAAAGCAGCTCTTAAGTGGACTGTGAAAATACTCCTAAGATCTGCCATACTGTAGGGTAGGGCTGGGCTAGGTGTCCAGCTTTGTGCCAGTGCAAACTGCAGAGTTGCTCTAACAACCTGTTCCACTTTCTCTGACAGAAAATTTGGTTTACCCCAAAATCTTCATGTCAACAGACTGGCCACATATGGCAGTCCCAGCATGGGAACCAGATGTGAATTGTTCGTTAACTGTATGTGGCTACCTGTTTATCATCTTGAGATAGTGCTGATCACTGACAGTGCTGTGAAACTATGATTATGTACCTAATTATGATTATGTACCTAATGGGCAGTGTGATCTCTATGTGTGTTTATACACATACAAACATACATATATACTCCTAAAAAGAGCTTGCAGGACTGAGACTTTAAATAAGGGTCAAAATCTTTCACTCGGATGCAGAATACACAGTGTGGCCACTTAGGCAGGAATCCTTATGTCCGCTTGCAGATTTAAATAAAATGCTACTGGACATTAATTTTAATAAAAATATTTTTCTCTTATTATTTCCTTTGTTATTTTCAATTAAAAGGGGAAAGGATATAGTTTTGCATATTTTAGAATTGAACCATCCTTAGTTTGGGGTGAAATTACCATTTTCCTGGGAGAAATAATTGGAGTTGGAGTGAAATTCCAACTTTTTTTACTAATGCTGTTGTCTCACAGGGTAACTTGATTGCTAAGATTCATTCATTTTGGAAGAGCAGGTTAGCAGAGCAAGAAATGTATCAGCATATGCTGTAATAAAAATATTTTTTTCAGGAGGAAAAAAAAGGATTTAGAAATAGGGAAAAAGATTAAATTTTGAAATATGTAAAACAACAAAGACTGAAAATATTTCAGTATTACTAGACTGATTATTTTTTTCAGACTTGCATTTTCCCCTGTGTCTTCTACAGAAACAAGGTTAGTCTATTTGCTTTTTTTTTTTTTTGCAGACTATGACTGTGTTTCAGTGACTCAATTAAAATTTGCCTCATGCAAATTGTTCCAGGAGCAGATGTGCCTGCCAAGCTGGGCAGAGAAAATGTGCAGCGAGGTCACAAAGAAGATGGTTCTTCATTATGCTCTGCCAAACTCTTAGCAGATCATCGCTGAGCATGTCCAGATGTAAAATTTCAGTCACTGTCTGTTTTATTTTTGCATTGTATTTTTCATTTCCTGCATTCCTAGCTCTACTGATGGGTGAAATCAGTTCTTCCCAACAGCCAAAGAGAGTATCAAGTTCAGTCTCTTGCTGATTTCATTGTCTTTCTGTTTTTTTCTTCCTGAAAAGAATATAGGGTAGGTGCATTGTATATGTGCTTTTAAATTGGAGCAGTTTCAGATGCTGATACAGAAGGGTCAAGGGAGACGTAGGTATGGTATAGAGCACTCTGCACATAATGGTCTGTGGTTGCTTCACCCTAAAGCTCCACTAATCATGAGTTTGTGGCCCTCCCAATCACTGTGCCTTATGTCAAATTAGTGAGTGTCAGGAAGGCATTTCTGACTTCTGTTTAAATTGCTTTTGGATTGAGAATGAGCTTTGACAGTTTAAACTGAAGCTAATTTTTTTCTTTTTTTAGGTCATTAAAATCTAGAGACAAATGGAAACCTTCTAGCAATTATACAGGGTCAGCGATGACTTAAAAAAAAAAACAAACCTCACATCTGCCTGAAAAATATATAACTAGAGATTATAATAACTGCAAAAGATCTGAGGAATCATAGAATCATAGAATCATAGAATGGTAAGGTTGGAAGGAGAACTCAAGGATCATCTAGTTCCAACCCCCTGCCATAGGCAGGGACACCTCCCACTAGCACAGGTTACTCAAGGCCTTGTCCAACCTGGCCTTGAACACCTGCAGGGAGGGGGCAGCCACAACCTCCCTGGGCAACCTGTTCCAGTGCCTCACCACCCTCACTGTAAAGAACTTCCTCCTAACATCTAGTCTAAATCTCCCCTCTGTCAGTTTAAACCCATAAAGGCCCATAGAGGCCCTGTAAATTTCTTGTCTTTCAGAATCTTGTGGTATATCATATAAAATGCTTTCCCTGCTTCTTTAGAGGTTCAATCTTCAGAAGGAAAATTAAAAAATTAAATTAAATATAACCTAAAGTATAACATCATGTGCTTGGAGAGTTGGTAGAAGCTATGAAAGCATCCACTGTATTTTTAGGCATTGGTTATATTCTCACTTCAGGTAAGAACTCTTGTAGCAAATAACTGCTCAAGAGAGATTTTATTATTACACCATGACATTAAATCTCACTTGTAAGAACCTGCAGTTCTGATATATGTAGTCTTTCAGGCAGTCCCAGATTTTTTATATGCTGTATCATATCTAAAAGAAAAATAAATGGGATTTGAGACATTGAAAACTCTGCCTGCTTCTATTAGGAAAGACATTTTTCATCTTCAAATTTTATGCACATATGAGCTAATTAAGAGTGTAATATGAAATAAATCCATGGCAGTGCAGATGTTTTAGTTGCAAGAGCAATAGCTTCAGTGATTATCTGTAGGCTTTTAGAATAAATGTGAATCTCAGGCATTGGTCATGCACTAACTTATACTAGCAAAATGTGTTACCAGAGGGAAAAAATGCAAATAAGCTGTGAAACAAGCTCATGTGCTTCCTGACTTTTGTCCTGTTGTTTGTTTAGTCTTTGTCAGATCACTTAGGATTGATAAATTTTACTTCTTGGCTGAGATGAATTTCAGGCTGATTGAATGACATGACTATTCATTGAATAAAAGAAGCATCACTGGCTGAATTTCTAGCTACCTTGATGTTGATTTGGACACAGGCTGCTTGTGTCTGTCAGATAAAGACTCTCAGTTTCAACAGAGCTTCATTCTGGACTGCTATTTCTTCATTAACTTGTTAAAAGATAAAAAAAGCATCTATGATATTTGTTTGGTTGTGGGGGTTTTGTTGTTGTTGTTTTGTTTGTTTGTAGTGGGGGTGGTTGTTGTTGTTGTGGTTGGTTGGTTGGTTGGTTTTGGTTTGTTGGGTTTTTTTTTTAGCCTCAGGCATTGATGTACAAAATGAGCATAAGCCGAAAGGGAAAAGAGGGGGAGAGAAGGGAAGGAAAAGAACAAGTGAACAGGGAAACAAGTAAATCATAAGAGCCAGACAAAGAATATCAGGATTTTTTGTATTTCATGCATGCTTTCAAAGTCAGAAGTGACCTTTCTGAAGGCTGAAATGAGTAGGCATCTTCAGCAAGGTTCATTTGAGGAAAAAATGGGCAGTTAACAAAACACAGTAGCAGTGGCTATGAAATATCTCCTCGGGGACTTCTGATGAAGTCAAGCAAGATAATTTTATATTATATAAAGAATATTAGATCAAATCTTTTGGGTCAAATATCTTAAGACTCTTATTAAGTATTTTTTTCCCCTGTATGATTGTGGGATGCGTGACTGATCACCTTTCTTATAGCAGGCTAGAACTCAGATGGTTTTAAGAAAGGCCCTTAGGGCTGTGGAGCTGTTTCTGTTTGACAGTCATGGGTTGGATTCCCTCATTTATATTTAACTGTAATCATCAGCTTCAAGAAGAGTTTCTAATTTTAAACACATGGTGCTCCCCACACCCCCTCCTTTTGTCCTCAGGAAAAAACTATAATTTGCTTGGGTGCATTCTCTACTTCTAGTACCAATACATTTGAGCCCCAGAATGGGCCTCACACATGAAAACTGCTGCGAAAAAATTGTTATATCTATGTCTTTGCGCTTGTTTGCTACTGCTTTTTTTTTTTTTTTCTCTTTATGCTTATCTCAAATGGCTTCTATCTGGATTTCGAGTCTGATGTATGTCAGATTGCACTATTCGTCATTAGTGGCTATGTTAAAATCACAGAATCATAGAATCATAGAATGGTAAGGTTGGAAGGGACCTCAAAGATCATCTAGTTCCAACCGCCTGCCATAGTCAGGGACACCTCCCACTAGTACAGGTCACTCTAGGCCTCATCCAGCCTGGCCTTGAACTCCTCTAGTGAGGGAGTAGCCACAACCTCCCTGGGCAACTTATGCCAGTGTCTCACCACCCTCACTACAAAGAACTTCCTCCTAACATCCAGTTTAAATCTCCCCTCTTCCAGTTTAAACCCATTGCCCCTCGTCCTGTCATTACCAGACATGTCTAAATCACAAATCAGAAGTGCAATGAACTGTTATTTCTTGAGGTGACAGTGACCCAGAGATCTTTTCTTGAATAGAATCATAGAATCATAGAATGGTAAGGTTGGAAGGGATCTCAAGGATCATCTAGTTCCAACCGCCTGCCATAGGCAGGGACACCTCCCACTAGTACACGTCACTCAAGACCTCATCCAGCCTGGCCAGGGAGGGAGCAGCCACAACCTCCCTGGGCAACCAGTTTCAGTGCCTCACCACCCTCTCTGTAAAGAACTTCCTCCTGACATCCAGTCTAAATCTTCCCTCTGCCAGTTTAAACCCATAGAGGGGCTTTTTTTAAAGAAGACCATATCCATCTTTGCTTTAGCGACCTTTTATCCAAACTTAAATCAGACACTCACTTCTTGATTAATTGACCATATATCAGTAAAAGTTAGAGAAGATTTTACCGCAAAATCGTAACATTTGCCTAGGCATCAATGTATTTAAACATCAAAAGGCTTTGTAAACTGTCTACCTTTACTCTCTACAATGCTAACCCCAAAGGGAGGGAAGAGTGAAGGGCAACAGTGTTTGTTTGTGTTTATACAGATTGTTATCCTTTTAACAAAGACCAACACAAAACATACAAATCCATATGCTTGGATTTGTTGCTGTCACATTAATTATACATATGCTTACACTGTAACACTGTGCAAAATAAGATGATATAAAAAAGGAATTTCAGGACTGGCATCTTTAGAAATCTTTGGTCTTCAGAAATCCCAACTACCGAGATAACTTTTCTGAGGGTATCATTTGCTTAACAGCCTCTGAGAAATACCATTAAGAAAACATTTCCCTGTTATTAGTTTCACCACTGACTCTAAGAGTGTGTATCAACCACAGTTTTGAATCACCAGCTGGAGGCTAGGCAAACTCCAGGTTTTGGAATAAGGCTGTCCCAGTCCTTTCTGCTGCAGACCTTTCATTTGTGGTTTTTTGTTTAGGTGTTGGTTTTTGGTGTTTGTTGTTGGGGTTTTTTTTAAGTAATTAAAAAAAGAATGTGACAGTGAAGAGAGAGATGCATGTGTAGTGCAAGGGGGCAATTACTGCGAGGTGATATTTTAAAAATATTAATANAGGCTTTCAGGTGCAGGCAGATGTCTTGCGGTGTGCAGTCTGGGCACGGTGTCACACCGGGTATGCAGGCCGAATGCGTGAAGGTACCAGAGCCTCAGCTCAGGATCAATGAGGCAGCAGGCACGGATGCAATAGCAGACACACCTTGTAATGGCAAAACGCACCCTGTGCTCCCTGCTCATCTCCTTTTATCCAATACAGCCCGAGACTAATGGGCCTTTGGACATAGGACAGCCAATCAAATGGCAGTTAGCCAAGATTTGGCCATATTGGGTGAAGCCATAGGCTTGCTTTACCCTTTTTTGGGCAGAACACAGCTTTGCACAAGGCAACCGTGTGCACCTTGTTTACCGCAGTTGCTGGGCAGGCCACAGACCCCAGACTCAGTGGCTCCAGGTTCTTTGTCCCTTTTCCCACAGCTGCTCTCCCCAAAACAGAAGGAGGGAGAGCGGAAAAACATGGCTGGGCAAACCAGGACATGTACAAGCCTAATTTGGCCTGCTTAGGCCTACCACAACAGCATGTCATCCAGCTTGAATGCTAAGGCACTCACAATCTAGATCCAGGCTCCACTTCATGGTAGTAGCGCAGGAACTTGAAAACTGGGTTCCTCTTTCATTTTTGACTGTCCCTCCCACCAAGCCACTGGGTGCTGTGTATATGCTAACAAGCAAGTTCACAGGTGGTCTGTTCCTGCCGCTAAACATCTTCCAGAGCGTATGTTTTACATACGCTTACTTAAGTGTGATAACATCTGAGGTGCAAACAAAATGAGCTAGCTGATCTGTTGGGGTTTGGTCACCAGATGTGTTTGGTGTAAAATACAATTGTATTCATGTTACTAATCTGAAATTTTGGGTTCTCTGAGACTTGAGATGATTATAGGATTAGGGAAAAAATTAAAAGGACTTTTGAGCATCTCATTTGCATCTGGGTATACCTTACAAATTTAGGCTTAAAGTAAATATATGCACAAATTATACTGAAGCGTCTATTTCTGTTTCATCTTCTAAGTCTCACCATATTTAAGCAATCAGTAAGAGATAAGCATTTGACTGTCTTTGAAGACCTGGTCTGTAGACCTTGATAAATTGCAAGCAGATGTTAAGACCTCTGAAAAATAATCAGTTAACTTTAGAAGCATAGGTACTCAACAAAATTGGGCCATCTAAATTAAATATAGTGCCTAATTATTTAATTAACTGATTACATTTAGACCGCCCCACTTCTAAAACATTATCCTGAAAGGCTCCTTTCTTTGGTTTCCCCATTGGTAGAAATAACACTGGTTTGGTGTCCTTCAGAAGTATCAGTCCTTACAGAGCTGTATAGCTGTATATCTGAATACAGTAACAAAATGCCTGTCTGCAGAGATGTACAGGAAATTTTAAATGTCTGTACCAAATGTCCTTGAGGTCTTTCCACTGATCAGAAGTGTTACTTGTATTTGTTAGTGGAGAGAATTCACAACATACATCATTAAACCTCATCATATGTCTAGCCAAAGAAATCATTTAAGCAGACAGAAAGTGCTCAGCTTCTTCACTGTTACTAGGGGCAATTTTTATTGGAACCATCATAGGGTATCCACATGCCTGAGAAATTCATTTTGCTGTCAAACAGCATGTGTAAGTGAAGTAGCATTTTCTTGTAAAGATTGCTGCAAATTGATATAAATTAAGGTCTGCTTTCTGAGAAGAACAAAGTTAATCGAAGTGGGATTAAAGCTATAGGCTCCTTTCATTTAGTAGAGGTGCTTCACTGATTTGTTAAATAATGGGTTATTTGATGTACTGTATGGAGAGTGATGTAGGTCACTTTCAGCACGCAGTGCTGTGGATATAAAGGGAAAAAAAAAAAAAAGAAAAAGGAAGAAAATGCTAGGGCTTTCTAGTTTCCCAAATATCATGTAGGACTATTTGTACACATCCCTTCTACCTCCTCTTCCTCCTCTTTTTTTTTTTTTTTTTTTCTTTTCATTACTTCAAGGCATTAGGTTCTTTTACATCCTTTCCTTATTTTACAGCCTTAACATTCAGTTAGAAAAATCTCTAAGGAAGATGACTTTTACTTTATCAGAAAGCATATAAGCATCATCTCATTTGACCAGCAGATTTGTTTTGGGTAAATAAGAGTCTCAGATTGTTCATATGACATTGATTTATATTTCTGTTGATTGTTTCAGAATATTCGAAGTGATATTGTCCTTCCATATGTTTTGTTTGGTTTTGTGTTATTATGCTTGTGGATGCTATGCCTTTCTGATTTCTTTTTTCTCTTGATAAAGAACCCTTGATACTTACAAAAATAAGAATAATGCCTAAAACCTCTGACTTTTAAAGTTTATTAACACTTACTTTTTGCTCAGATCCAAATTATCATGTCTAAGCCTTAAAATGCACCAATCTGAACTAATGTGAAAAAACGAGATATCAATCCAATGACTAAGAGAAAACAAGAGTGGGTCTCAGCTCTTAGCTGAAAACATCTGTACTAAGGTATTTAAATTCATACATCTACCTGTCAACAAGTATCTAACCTCACATTACAGTTGGTGGAGCTCTAGCATTTGATTTAGTTGTCCACTCCTGAGTGTTTCTTTCCAGGATACCTAAGTGTTTGAAACAGTGGGGTTGGTCTGCCAGACAGGATATAAAATGTGCAAGATATGAGCCCTTCTGGAAGGTATGAGGGGAGATAGGCAGAACTGCCTGTGTTACTTTAGAAGGCACAGAAATTCTGTGTGTGAAAAATGAAGCAAACCATAGTCAATGGAGTGCAAGGTGAAATTGAGGTTACCTAATTACGTATCTTACTTTGAAGTGAGCTGAACTGCCTTCAACTACCTAGCTGTATTGATTGCATTTCCACTGACTGTACTGGGGACTTCAATACCATTTTGCATGCAAAACCCACAAGTAGACACTGGATCCCATACTGCAAGACATCACAGGTCACCATTTCTGTTAATGCAAATTTGTACTTCTTTTGGGTATTTCAACAGAGAGACATAGGCTGACTATAAGTTTTTAGCATAGAGACAAAAGATGATACTGGAAACATAATTTTCCTCTAAGAAGGGCAACTACAGCCATATATGTGTTCAGATAGATTGGACAGGTGGTCTCATCTTTGTTCAGTAAAGAATCTAATTTGCACAGGAATAATTTATAGAATCAGAGTCATTTATGTTGGAAAAGACCTTTTAAGATCAAGTCCAACCATTAACATAACACTGCCAAGTTCACCACTAAACCATGTTCCCAAATGCCATGTCTGTATGTCTTTTAAATACCTTGTCACTGAGAATCTGAGTAATCAATGATATTTGCTTCATTCTGTTAAGGAAATGCTTTGGCTCAGTATTTGTCTCAGTTTTAAAATACATGTGAAAACTCTGTTTGTTCACTAGACAGAATTTCTTGACTAAGTAGTATTTATATCATGAGAAAGTAGGAATTTCTTCATACAGTCAGCCAGTTCATATTAAAAGTTTGTCATTTTCATATGCAAGTCTTCTTGTGAAGCTCGCCCATGGAAATATTCTCAAAGGATCTTTTTTTCCCATATTATGCTATAAAGTAGCAATAGAAGTGAAAAGTAGCAATATTTGTATATATATATGTGGTTTAAAAAAAATTGTTTGATTGAAAAAATATAATGACAGATGCCTGTTTCAATGACTTCTTTCGGTTAATTATAGGCTGACTTATTTTGAATTATTTCTAATCTGGACAGTTATTCACTGTCTCATTTTCACACAGATTAGTGTACTGAAAGATTGATAAAATCTGGCTTGGAATTATAGTTTAATTTTATAATACGAAACACAAAAAATCATGGCTACACATAAAACCTTAGTGAAAAGAAAACAATTGCCTGAGAAGCTGTTTTAGGTTAAGTATGTATTTATGCATACTTCTATCAGATGACATAGATTTACTGAGCATTCTCATCTCCTGTAAAGAGACTGTAGAGATTAATTAATTATACCAATGATTTACATTGAGGTATATATAAAAATAATTCAGTTTGCATTTAAGAAGTTAAAAACGCGTGTATCTAAAGCTATGCACAATGCATTTCCTTTACTGTTGAAAAACACTTTTGTTCAAAAACATGTAGTTATTTCAGTTTTGGACATAGTGTGACTAGCAAATGGTATTTTATGGCACAAGACTCAACATTAGGCCCATGTAAATGAATCTGCTTTTTCATTGTTTCTGGAAAGCACAGCTTATTTAGTAGACCCCCCTCTGTATCTGGTTTCAGGCAAAGTGATACTGACTGTAAATGGTCACTTCTATCCAGGAATCAGGAAAGCTAGTGTGGTTAGAAAACAAAATTTACTTCATCAGCTAAGAAGGGTTTTGTATAATGCACATGGAAAAATAGTCATCCAGAAAAACTGCTTTGTGGCCATGCCACTCCATTCATGGGAGCTGAACCATTGTCCCAGCTCTTGGCAGAATGAACATTTCCTATTTCCTTTCAGCTGAGTAAGGGGTGAGTTGTATCTTCTTCACTGATGAGCATTCAGCACCCAAAAGGATTCCCATTACTAATACCAGAATTCTGGCTGGCTTTGGTCAAGGCCTGAAGAGATAACAAGATCTACTGAGAAGTGTAATGTTCACTATGAGAAAAAAGCACATTTTGGAAAAAGACTGCATACTTACCTTAGTGTGAGGACAATCTTCCCTTCTTTATTCACAGCATCAGACTCTTAACCATGCTGTTCATCCATATTGTGGCACTGTGTTATGATACATACTACATACCCTATTTTTCTTTCCCTCTGAACCCATACAGCAAGAGCCATGGTTCACAGTAGCTATGTCATCTGATTTAATTGCTCCTTGAGCTCGTGGATAAGAACTTCCAATTCAGACTAAAGAATAATTAATCACTGGTTTGTAACTGACAAAAAGTTAAGCATCTTTTTCAATTTGTTGCAATGATTGTGAATAAAATTTTACATGCACTAAGATTCAGAAACTATGGCAGAAGTTAGTGTCCCATCATATTTACATGTAGATATGTAGGTATTCTATCTTACTGAATGTTCTTCACAATGTGTGAGCTCTGCCATGTTTAATGGATACACTGCACATTCATAATCTGTTCAGAGACTGGGTTGTCAGTTCACCCAATAGCCAGTAACTGTAATCACACTCTCTTCCTGCAGAGGATTCAGTAGGGTTATAAAAAAGTACTCTTCCAGTTACTAAAATTATTTACTTAACGTAAGTCAAATCTTCTAATTGATCTTTAGTTCTGTATGCAAAAAAAGCAACTGAATTTGACTGCAACTCACCTAGGACAGGTCTGGAGAACTGAAAAAGGGCAGATCTTTACTCTCTCTTTGATTGATCTCAGGGTACTTCTTCATCTGTAATATTAAGATGCAAGTTATTTTTATGGCTATGTGTTAACAAAAATGGTATAAAATGCCTTTTGTTCTCATCTGTGTGTTCCCTTATCACAAAATTCTGGTGCAGTACAAAGTATTGAGCTCTCTTCTTTGAGTCATCCATACATGAATTTGAAGCTAAGGATGTCCAGTCAGTCACTTTCCCTTGCACATGCCATTGTCCATCTTCAGTGGCTGTCCACAGATCTTCTTCATCTAACCCAAAGATGGCCACTGGTTTTAATTCACATTTCTCTGATTTGCAAAGGGTGTGGGGAGAGAAAAAGCCTGTCCTGCTGAAGTTGCACTTATTCTGCAAAGGGCTAACAGAAGGCTCTTCAAGTAAAGCAGCTATTTGTTAATGGAATTATTTTTATTTGAATTATTATTGTGTTATTTGATTTATTTTAATTGTTTTTAAAGTATTTATTATTATTTGAATTATTATTTTACTTGAACTATTATTATTTGCTTGATTATTAGAGATGAAGGCATTCTGATCTGCAATAATGTAGTGGAGGGGTAATTACTGCGAGATGATATTTTAAAAATATTAATATAGTTTATTAATATTAAATACTCAGAACGTGCGTCACTCTGATCACCAATTTAATAATAGGTTCTTTGCATTGCTCATGGAAAGTTTATATACAGGTTATAACAGGATCTAGCAATAACTAGTAAATATATATATTAATTGAACTCGACTGAACTGGAAGAGAAGGCTTTGCGGTTAGTGAACCGCTTGCGGTCAATACAGCGCTTGCTCACTAGATGAACTCAAGGAGCTCCTTTCTGCTTATGGCAGAAGGCAATGGTGAATTACAAGAGGCTTGAAGTATTTACTCAAAAAATATTATCTGACAGTACCCAAAGCTAGTGGCGGGGTTGCTGTTGGTAGCCATTAGAGGCTTTGGAGTTTCCCCAGGCTTCTGGGTGCTGGAGAAAGGAGGCAAACAATCTCTGACCTGTTCCTGACTCTCGGGATGATCTGTTTTATCTCCAGGGCTTCCGTCTGGGCAGAAGGCTTTCAGGTGCAGGCAGGATGTCTTGTGGTGTGCAGTCTCAGCACATATAATAGCAGAATGCACCTTGTAATGGCAGAACGCATGATGTGCTCCCTGCTCATCTCCCTTTATATTGATACAGCCAGAGACTAATGGGCCTTTGGACACAGAATAGCCAATCAGAATGGCAGTTAGCCAAGCCTGACCATATTAGGTGAAGCCATAGGCTTGCTTTACCCTTTTTAAGGCAGGGTACAGCCTTACACAAGGGAAATGTGTGTACCTTGTTTACCACAGGGTCCAAAACAAGTCTGGGCAGGCCACAGTCCATAGACTCAGTGGCTTCAGGTTCTTTGTCTTATTTCCCATGGTTGCTTCTCCCCAAAACAGAAGGAGGGTGAGCAGAAAAACATACCTGGGCAAGCCAGGACATGTACAAGCCTATTTTGGCCTGCTTAGGCCTACCACAACAAATAATCACTCATGTCCTACGTTATGCTTCCAAAACCATACCGATCATCAGCTTGCCTTGCAATCTGTGTATCTGAAGTTAAGCTTCTTGTAGATGCTAATTCAGTGTGAAGGGAGGTTCACATTAGAGGCATGATGTTTTACTGAAGTATTGCAAATGGCTTGCCTGCATCCAGTGGCAGGCCCTGGCACACACTCAGGCAGATCTTTCCCATCATTTCTAAGTGTCATGTCCACAATTGCTGTTTTGCTATTGCGGAGCACATTTCATATTCTTAGAGGAATGGCCGTATTTACACATCAGAATAAAAGTAAGTTATAGTTTATAGTTTGTGTGAGAGCCACAAGTAAATCAGTTTAATTAAGGTGAAAATAGCATTTGAGAATACTTGCAAAAACTTAAGAAGGAATAGATACTTTATTACAACTAGTAGTGGTGGTGAATGGGTGGTGGTGAANCAGGTTGGACGAGGCCTTGAGTAACCTGTACTAGTGGGAGGTGTCCCTGCCTATGGCAGGGGATTGGAACTAGATGATCCTTGAGGTCCCTTCCAACCTTTTCATTCTATGATTCTATAATAACTAATATGTATATTAAACCAATATCAATGAATTCTAAGTAGTTAGTAATTCTGTTTACTTGATTAAGATTCTTTAGCAGACCAAAACCAATTTTTTTAAAATAAATTACATAATCACTATGATTTGACAGCAGCTATGTAGAGGCATACAAAAAACACCATATGTATTAGTTCATTTCAGGATGCATGAACTACACGAGTCAACTGAGGCTCTTCCACTCTGAATCACTACTTAAAATGCCCAAAGCTTGTTTTCATTAATGATTTAGCAAGCCTCCAAAATATCATCAAATAGCAAGATTATGAATCAAACATTTTAACATCAGAAAAGGCAGTGAGTACATCCTTTAAGTGATGGTTGCCATTTTACATTATCTTTTCCACAATACCTCTCCCCTGTTCACTCTAAAAAGTAGAGTGTGGTTTCTGCATGTGTTAAAAATGATGGCAGAACAACCATTTTTCTAGGTTAGGAGGTACTTGATAAAACAGCAAAGGATTTCAGGGTGATACAGCAGGGGAGAAGAGCAGTCTCAAGCAAAGGCAGTGAAAAAGAATCCTGGATGATCTTCACCCTAGTGCTACTAGGTTCTCATACACTTCAAATCGTGTACTCAAGCTTTTCCACAAAGTGGCTGGTGGCTGTCTTTGTTTGTATCAGCCCCAAGAAATATGTGACACATTTTTAACTTGAAAAATGAAAGAACTCAACTCAAGAACTGAAAAGGTTCTTGAGTTTTATAAGGCAATACCCTGCAGAAATTTCAGATTCATCTCATCCTTGGTGCCCATCTGAATCCTTCCTATGCTGTGCTTCCACAGCCTTGTGCCAATTATCTCTCTTTGAGATTTCAATAAGAACAGCAAATTGTGAGGGAAATTATTCTTTGGAATAAGGCTTCTGTTCTGGGCCATGAAAGAGCTCTTCTCAGAGATCATTAATATGTAGACGAATCATGAAGAAGAGGAACATGTTCACGAAGAATATATCTTTACAGAATTTAGCAGCCAAGCTACTTAATTTGCTGAAAAGAATTTAAAAACCACAAGCAAACAAATAAAAAAAAAAAAACCCTACAACAACAAAACCCAACCCAAACCAACCCTGAACAAAAAAAAACACCAAAAAAAGCTCAAATCACAACAAATTTTTTTCAAGTTCAAAGGTTAAGATTTTTGTTGTTGTTTGTCACTTTTTCTCACAGAACATCTCATATGTAATTATATTATCTGAACCCAACTATCAATTGTTTATTGAGGACCACAGAACTATTAGAAATCCCCAATGAAACAAATGGAGAACTGAAGGGTTGTTTTTTAATACAGATGACACTTTTATTTTCTTTTCCTAATTTCGGTCTCAGATACACTTGAAATTATTTTTTAAAACTTTCCAGACCCCATCAGCCCTAGGCAGTTATGCATTAAGAAAATCTCCAGGTTGATTTTTTTTTTTTAAGTGTTACAGTAAAGTATTTTATCAAAATAGTAGATTATTGAATATGTCTTAAATATCCAGAGCTCCTACTCTCTGTCATTGTAATTTGAGATACTCAAATCTGCTTTGAATTGCAGAGTAATTTTTGTCTGGACCACTTTTGACTGACCTTTATTAATGCCACCAAAAACCAACAGAATATAAGCAGGGCTTTTTTGAAGGGGAAAGAAATTAGTTGTTCAGACACAACAATTTCTCATTCTCAGAGAGCTTGGGTATACTCTGATAGCATCTCAGACAGGATTCCACATTGTGGAAGGAAAGGTGGAGAAGAAGCCAGCACAGTCTGAAGTCTATTTGCCTTTTTAATATAAAGATATAGAGGTAAATTTGAAATACATCCTATGTACATACGTCAGTTCAGTGCTGGGGCGAATTACCAGTTGTTTGCAGAGGAATTTTACCTTGCTCTCTGAAGAACTCCTCATTTTTCTAATCTTTCTGAATTCTGTAATCAGATAAAGGGCTTAGGATGTATTGTGGGAATGGAAAGTCTACATTATCACTGAAACTAATGCAGACACCTCCTGCTGCTAGCTCTTTACTTCCTTAGTTGTTTGGTCTTGAAATAATGAGTAGTTTTGTCAGTATTATAGTTAGACACAATGAAGCACCAGAATTATTCTTCTGACTCACTGATTTTCAATTTGCATTCAAAATTAAAATGGACTTTCTCTTTTTCGTTAGGATTTTGGTTTGGTTTTTTTTTTTTTTCTTTAGCAGCATATATTCTCATTTGTAAATATTTGTGTAATGCTTAACAAGAAGAAGTAAGTCCAGGTGATTTACCAGCCTGATTGAGTGAGTTAGGGATTTTCTGGTTTTCAACTAACACTGAGACAAAGTTATACGCACATGTCTGGTTTTTACCAATTAGAAGAGCCTCCAATTCCAGTGTATATATTAGATGTTTAAAAGCAGGCTATAATAGATTTTATTATGTATATACTCTTTAACATCTTCATTGATGATCTGGATGAGGGCATTGAGACAGTCATCAGCAAGTCTGCAGATGACACCAAGCTGGGGGCAGATGTTGGTGGGTTGGAGGGCAGAAGGGCTCTGCAGCAGGACCTCGAGCGCCTGGACAGATGGGCAGAGTCCAAGGGGATGGCTTTCAACAAATCCAAGTGCCGGGTGCTGCACTTTGGCCACAACAACCCCATGCAGAGCTACAGGCTGGGGTCGGAGTGGCTGGAGAGCAGCCAAACAGAAAGGGATCTGGGGGTGCTGATTGACACCCACCTAAACATGAGCCAGCAGTGTGCCCAGGTGGCCAAGAAGGCCAATGGCATCCTGGCCTGCATCAGGAATAGTGTGGCCAGCAGGAGCAGGGAGGTCATTCTCCCCCTGTACTCTGCACTGGTTAGGCCACACCTTGAGTACTGTGTCCAGTTCTGGGCCCCTCAATTTAAGAAGGACATTGAGGTGCTTGAGCGTGTCCAGAGAAGGGCAACGAGGCTGGTGAGAGGCCTCGAGCACAAGCCCTATGAGGAGAGGCTGAGGGAGCTGGGATTGTTTAGCCTGGTGAAGAGGAGGCTCAGGGGAGACCTTATTGCTGTCTACAACTACCTGAAGGGTGGTTGTGGCCAGCAGGAGGTTGCTTTCTTCTCTCAGGCAACCAGCACCAGAACAAGAGGACACAGTCTCAAGCTGTGCCAGGGGAAGTTTAGGCTGGAGGTGAGGAGAAAGTTCTTCACTGAGAGAGTCATTCCCCACTGGAATGGGCTGCCCAGGGAGGTGGTGGAGTCACCGTCCCTGGAGGTGTTCAAGGCACGTTTGGACGTGGCACTTGGTGCCATGGTCTAGTCTTGAGTTCTGTGGTAATGGGTTGGACTTGATGATCTTTGAGGTCTCTTCCAACCTTGCTTATACTGTGATACTGTGTGATACTGCGATATACATATGGAATATTGTGTCCAGTTCTGGGCCCCTCCGTTCAAGAAGGAGAGGGAACTGCTTGAAAGAGTGCATCACAGAGCCACAAAAATGATTAAGGGAATGGAACATCTTCCTTATGAAGCTTTTCAGCTTGGAGAAGAGGAGACTGAGAGGTGATCTTATTAATGTTTATAAATATGTAAAGCGTGAGTGCCAAGAGGATGGAGCCAGTGATCACTCTTCTCAGTGATGCCCAACAACAGGACAAGGGGCAGTGGGTGAAAGTTGAGGCATAGGAAGTTCCATGTAAACATGAGGAATTTTTTTTTTTCACTATCAGGGTGACAGAACACTGGAACAGGCTGCCATGGGGGGTTGTGGAGTCTCCCTCTCTGGAGATATTCAAGACCCACCTTGATGTGTTCCTGTGTGATCTGCTCTAAGTGATCCTGCTCTGGCAGGGGGATTGGACTAGATGAACTTTGCTGTGATTCTGTGATACGTGTATATACATAATGTGTATACACTGTTTAGAATATTGGTTCATATAAATATACCAATATTTTATAAGTAAAAATGTCTTCTGGTATGGGCATGGTTCTGCTCTCTAGTTTTGGCAACATTTGTGATCTTACTGACATTAATGAAATTACTAGGTTGTAGGAAGGTAAGGTTCTGTAGGATGGAAGTCCAAATGAAGATGTTTGTTAATTGTATGCAAATACAGTTTTAAATCTCCTTGTTATTGTTGTCTGCCTTCTATTGGAATTTTTTTCCCCCCACATTTTCATTTTTATGTTTCAGCAGAAGTCGTGAAATACAAAGAAATGGGCTGAATTCACTTCTGTGGAAATTGCCCTAGAGCTGTCTTTCCAGGGAATGTGGCCCATTAAGTTTTCACATTATTACATTTCTTTGAACTTCTCTCCTTTAATGTTTGTGTTTTCAGAGGCTTGATTTGATTTTCTGCCTCTGTTTTTAAGGATACAATAGCTTGAACTTGGAGGTTTCAGTATCCAGTAACGACATGCTTTCATATTGAAGTCTGGGATCAGACAGCAGTTAGTCTCATTTCAAATGTAAAATTTTAAGACCTTGTGGACTTGTAATGCTTTACTCCTTTAAGTTAAGAAACAGATGTTTTGGCATTGCCTTCAAAGGGTCTAGACTGATAATAGTGGGGGGAAAAAAAAAAAAAAAAGAGAGCAATACTTTGGCTTACTGCTTTGGAAAATGTTCATAAACTCTACGATACAAGAGTTAAAGTATGTTCATGATGGGTCCTTATAACATTAACAGTAAGATTGGCATCCCAAGCTGGGTGGCTGTGTCAATCTGCCAGAGGGTAGGGAAGCTTTATGGTGGGATCTGGACAGTTTAGACCACTGGGTCAAGGCTAATTTTATCAAGTTCAACAAGGCCAAGTGCTGGGTCCTGCACTTGGTTCACAGCAACCCCAGGATAAGTTACAGACTTGGGGATGTGTAGTTGGAAAGAGTCCCTTGGAGAGGGACATGGGGTATTGGTCATGAGTCAGCAGTGTGGCCAGGTGGCCAAGAAAGTCAATAGCATCCTGGCTTGTATTAGAAACACTGTGGCCAGCAGGAGCAGGGAGGTGATCATGCCCCTGTACTCAGCACTGGTGAGGCCACACCTCGAGGATTGTGTTCAGTTCTGGGCCCCTCACTATAGGAAGGATATTGAGTTTGTTGGAGTATGTCCATACAAGGGTAATGAGGTTCCTCAAGGGCCTGGAGGACATGACCTATGCGGAACATCTGAGGCAGCTGGGATTGTTCAGTCTAGAGAAGAGGAGGCTGAGGGGAGACCTTATCACTCTCTACAACTACCTGAAGGGAGGCTGGAATGAGGCGAGGCCAGCCTTTTCTCCTGGATGACAAGTGACAGGACTAGAAGAAATGATTTCAAGCTGTGCCAGAGGAGGTTTAGCCTGGGTATTAGAAAGTACTTCTTCACTGAAAGGCTTATCAGATATTGGAATGGTCTGCCCAGGGCAGCGTTGGAGTCACCGTCCCTGTGAGTGTTCAAGCATTGTGTGGACCTGGCTCTTAGGGACATGGTTTAGTGTTGATCCTTCAGTGCTAGGTCGAGGATTGGACTGGATGATCCTAGAGGTCTCTTCCAACCAGCTATATTCTGTGATTTTGCTATCAGTTAATTAAAAATCTACTAATTACAAAATTTTGTCCTAAAGAACCATAACAGAAGACTAAAGGTGATTAGCAAATGTCTTTGTAGATTTGTGTATTATCCATACCAGAATAACTTCATTTGAAGATAAAAGTGTGCCTGCTTTTCACAACAGATTATAAATTATCCAGTGACCTTAGCTGCACGCAGAAGCATACTTCCCAATTCCAAAAAAAGTATTTTTGAAAACCTGTTGAGGCTGTATCATCTATGTTATGATATAATCTTAGTTATTCTTTAAGCTGTTGCAAATAGAATCGAGATGCAAATAAACAAATTGCAAAAAAAAAGCAATTGTTGGTAAGGAAATTCTAAATGGTGTAGTCAAACATAATCAAATCCTAATCAAACAATTTAAGTCAGTGCAATAACCAGCATATACATAAACTCATTTCCATTAGTAAAGGATCATCTCTTTCACAGTGACCTTACTGTCATATAAATTCATGCTGGAAATTTCTTACTGCTTTAAACTTAAATGCTAACATAACTATTGAAACATTGTAACCCTGATAAATGAAGATTATTCAGAATATTTTGCCCTGGAAAAAAAATGTTCTTCCTACTTACTTTATTTAAGTCTAGATATGAAAACATGAAAAGTGTTTGTTGGGTATCTAAGAAATGCTGTGGAGCATCACTAAATGCCACTTCTTTGGTGTAATACTATCTTTTGCTATTTCAAAAGAGAAGAGCCTGATATCTTTGTGAGGGTTTTATCTTAAGTTATTCCTTTGATTAGAAGGCTTATGAGATCAATGGGCAGTATTCTAATTTTGTTAAAGAAAGAGTAAGAAGTAAGTTGTAAGTTACTTATTCTAGTTCCACATAGGAGTCTATCACATAATGAATGAAGATTAAAAGAACAAAATCTTTTTTTAGTTAATCTAATGAAAGAAAAAAACAAACAAACAAGTCACTAGCTTGTAGTCTGGTAAATCACCACTTTGATTAGAATGATTTGTCTCTTTAGGTAGTGCAAACTACGATTGATTTATTTTTGGCCATTTACTAAGACAAGCTGATGTAGCACTCAATTGCAGGTAGGAAAAGCTTTCCTCTTTCCTTCACAGTTATTGGTGAAACTGTAGCAACAAATTAGAAACCATTTTAGGTGACTTTTAGTGGGAAAAGATATGGATGTAACTAATGAGCCAACAGTAAAAAAGAAATAAATCATGATTGGTGATTTAGAGCTAAAACATTTGCCAGCTACACAACAAGAACTGGTGATTCTTCTTCAGCCTGGCTTTTTCAGATATTTTGCTCTGAATAAAAAGGGTGCACCTTGTGGGATAAGATCCAGTGTCATCAAAATATGCATTGATCTAAAAGTATATTATGATGCAAATCAAGAAAAAAGTTGCATTTTTATACAACAAAGCAAAGCAAATTCTGTCCAGAGCTAAATGAGGACTGAATTTGTAAGATATAAAAGTCAACACTTACTAAGACCGTGCCTTTTCTCAGTCACCTGCTTGTCTTGTTTGTACTGGACCCGTCCTCAAAAACCTCTTTGATTTTTGCCAGAGAAGTAAAAAAAGGATTCTGGTGAAAGAATAGCACCAGACAATTCTTTCTAGTATAAATCTAGGAAGGCACACTGTATTTAAATTACTATCAGAGGTGGGAACCAGGGTATGTTAGTCAAGCCTCTGTATTCAATTTCTGTAAAATAAATGTTGTATGTTCCCTTTAAGGCTTTTAGAGGGAGAGGCAGTGAAGGTCTTTAGGCAGCAATCCTGTCTAGCTAAGTTAGACAGTGTGCAGTATAAGAAATCAGTGGCAGAAATTTCAGTCCTCTTACAATCTCATCTCTACACTGAATGAAACACCAATATAGCAGGACTGGATCTTTTACATAATAAGGCAGGAGCACTAACCTAAGAAGTGGAACAGAGTTGGAGTCATCTTCAGTCTGATAAATTTTGATGTCAGAAGAGAGGACACTGTTCACTAGTTTCTGGGGCATTGAGGTTTGGTAAAAACATTTACTATGTGTACTCTAGGAAACTCAGCTGATGTGCTGTCATAAATGCTGGGAGGAGAGCAAACAGAGACAGGTGAGGTCTGGAACTCTGACTCACTGAATTAAAAAGGCATTTCTAAGACTTCTTGTGGGTCTAGAAAACTTGTATCTTCCATGTGCCATTGCTCATATCTCTGACTACAAGAAAGAGTCACAGGATCAAGACATTCTCTGGGTATTTACATCCAGAACAAGCACAGGTGAGATGCATACTGGATTAAAGCATTTTTCAGAGCAAATGTCCCAGTCATCTCCATTTACTGTTATTTACTTTACATTACAGCCCAGTCTGAGAGCTTACAAGCTAAATTCTTTTTTGGATCAAACTCAGCTGGAAGATTACATCTAGTGTGATTCGGTTATGAGTGGATGTTCAGGGTGCTGAGCCAGGATAGATCTGGTCTGGAGTAAACCCCTAAAATTATACGTAATTAACACTGAGTTCTTGGCAGTTGTCTTACTCCAAAGCTTTGATCCATTGAGTCTTACTGAGTTTGTTTTATACAGATACAGCTTTTATGTGTTCCCAAGGACCCTGCCTTAGCTGAATTGACCTACTCTTTTTATCAGGGGAATTTGAAGTTCTTAGTCATAGCAAAATTCCCTGAGGTACAAGTCTTCTTGTCATGAAACACAAAATCAGGAATTTCTACTGCTCCAGATTGTTTTCTAATAAATAAATTTTCTAATAAATAAATTTCCACCTAATTTCAACATATTTTATGTAGCAGTTACAAATCTAAAAATGGTAGCATGTCTGTGGCCTGTATTGTGAACACAAATGTACTATATATGTTGTGTTTTTATCTCTTAAGTTGAGAATGCTCTTTAGAATGCTCCAAGTGAATAAAAAATAAGCAACTTAGTAAAATTTCTTATAAATACTGCTACTGGGACTTCCCTAATGACAGTTTAAAATTTAATTTTAATTTAAATGTTATCTGAGATTACTGATAGTAAGTGATAAGAGAAATAAACTCCTAACTGCAATTGTATCTTGGTTTTAAGAAAGCATGTCAGCAGTGCGCCAATAAAATTGCAAACATGCATCTTGAGGTCGGCCTTCCATTTGTTAAAATGAAAAGCATTTCTAAGGAGCCAAACCAAAGCACTTGCAATCTTTTAAAAATACTAATTTAAAAGATTAGAGTCTAGCTTTGATGTGCCATATTATGTTGATGGATTACTGAGGATATAAAAGCCAGTGAAATGACATCTAAGATGCAGGTTTGAAGTGCCGAGTTTTAGCGAGTTGTTTGTAAGCCAAGATTTCCCCCTCCCCCCTCTTTATTCCTTATGTTTTTGCTTTAATTGACAGCTACCAGATAAAATCCATAGCCTGACCCATGTTACATCCGCCCCTCACTGGAAAAAATGTCTGTTATTGCCAAGTAACAAGAGTGTTGTATCTTATTTTGCAGCTCTTTTATACTGTGGAATATATTCTCTGAAAATTCCTTGAGGCTTTAGGCTGTAATATTTTATAAAATATATAAAAGCAGGTAAAAGGAAAACATTGGCTTCAGAAGGCCTTGGAACTGTACTCTGCTGCTTTGAGTTTCTTGATTTCACAGCTACTCTTGATCTGAAGCAGATTCTTGCAGTGGTGAGAAAAAGCAAAGCCTAATCTTTATTTTCACTGCAGCTCTTTTGCAGCTGCCAAAGTATGAAGACACTGCAAGGCTGCATGGACTGCATTACAAGGCTGCTAACTCTTAGGAGATTGATACAGTGAAACTGTACTGTCAATGCAAGTTGAATTCAAATTAGCTATTTTTTTGTGGCCCCATATTGTCCCCAGGAAGATGTTCTGAGTCTGCTAGCTTATCTAGGTAAGTTTGATCAGTAGGGTAAATAGAATATACTGCTTCCGACTGCCCAACTTGCTTTGTTTAAGTGTCACATAGCATTCCAGGCAGCCTGCTTTGTCCTTAAGCTATGAAGAGACTCCTAGGTGGTGGAAGTTAAAGTTCAGTGAAACCGAAGAGCTCAGTAATATAGAAAAAAAAGTCAGAAGGGGAAAAAAAATATCATCATATTTCATTGGAATGTAGTGCATAGTTAACAGGAAGGTTTCACAGAAATGGTCCAATTTGGACAAAATATCAAGAACAGATTATACTGGCAAATTACCAACACAGCTTCTTAGCTGCAGGAAATCTGGGCTTTCTGAGGCAGCAGCCTTTCAGGAGCTGACCTTGTAACCGGGATCTTTTATGCAAACTGCTCCAGGGCTTTAATGTCCAATAAATGGCTCCCTTTTAAATGAGCGTTTTAGTATTTGAATTTGGTTGTTGTTGTTCTTAATCAGATTGAAATTAGATTTTGGAATATTTATTTCCCCCGTGAAATGGAGTGACCTTCTTCTGCATAGATAAAATGGGGAATAATCTTGTAATGCAAGAGAAACATTGTAATTTGCAGCAGCTGTTAGACTTTTCAAAGGTGTCTTCTCTTATTGCTGGCTTATTTATGCACAGGCTGATGGGGTTCCCTATCAAATATGTGCTACAAACATGTAGTTAGATACATACTGGCTGACAACCTGTTTTGCAAAATATTATACCTGTGGCATGTAAGCAGCCAAATCATAGCTTTCAGGTGCCTTTATCACACTTTTCTTGACTTACTGTGTTGTCCACAATGTCCAGAGCATCTGCAAGTAAATGTGATAAAATGATGAAATTCAAGTCAGGTTTTATTCTTCTGTGACAGTGGAGCTGGGAATAGTGGCAGAGGCACTAGAGCTGGCTGTTGTGAGGATTACAGAGTCCCGGCTATACTCATTTACACTCAGTTCACGTTTGGGTGGTTGATGCTACAAAAGAGGCCCAGAGTACTTTCTTTCTTCAAATGAAAAGGAGATCCTGCAGAATTTGTACTTGCTTAAGAAAGAGACTGCACTAAAGGTCCATGCAGGTGAGCAGATGATTCATGCCGAATATTGATGTCATTTTGTGTCATTATTTTGTTCAAGTATTCAGATATAATAGCATACCACAAACAATGAGATTTGTAAGAATTTCAGCAGCTCCCTAGACTTACAGACATCTTTGAATATTAGTATGTGTATGTTATACATCTGCTATTTAAGCAAGGGGAATAAGATTAGATTTAGACTGGATGTTAGGAGGAAGTTCTTTCCAGTGAGGGTGGTGAGGCACCGGCACAGGTTGCCCAGGGAGGTTGTGGCTGCTCCCTCCCTGGAGGTGTTTAAGGCCAGGTTGGACAAGGCCTTGAGTGACCTGTACTAGTGGGAGGTGTCCCTGCCTATGTCAGGGGGTTGGAACTAGATGATCTTTGAGTTCCTTTCCAACCTTACCATTCTATGATTCTATAAGATGCAGAGGAGATTATGGTTAACCTATTAATTACCCCTCAATTATAACTGTAAATGGATCGTGTAACAAATGAGAAAGCCTGGCAAATGTCTTCTATACCCAAACCCAAAGACCGTTGAAGCTGCTATCTTGTTTATGCTATCTCAATTTTCTCTCTTCTTTGGAGACTTTCAAGGCCTGTCTGGATGAGTTCCTCTGTGACCTGAGCTAGATTATAGTCCTGTTCTGGCAGGGGAGTTGGACTCCATGATCTGTTTGGGTCTCGTCCAACTCCTGACATCCTGTGATCTTCTTTGTCAGAGAGAAATCAGAGGTGCTGCTGTACATTTATACACTACCCATATCTTGGAAAAGAGGAAGTGAGTTTTCTGTATTCATTCCTTAATCTTTCAGAGGAAAAGAAAAACAATAATAAGAGAGCAAGCATGAGTTCATAACTGCTACTGCTTGCAAAAGTTAGAGGAAATATTTGTACTTTTGAGTGTTCTAACAATGTCTAGAGATCTTCCATACTTTCAGAAAAATACTCACAGTTTTGCCATTTATGGCATGTATGAATTTAAGACTGTGCAATGGTGTATGTAGCACTCCAGTGCAGTCACACAGGTCTTGTTCTAGACAATTCATCTTTTCCAGCAGTTGATTAAAGTAAGCAGATTCCCGCATCAACAGAAACTGAGAAACAATGAACTCCAAGGGGGTAAGTGTTGTTTGAAAGACATACATTTTCCAGTTCAGGAGTATTCATGTATATACTATATTTCAAACATTTTTGTTTAATGCAGTTGTTGTCTTTTTACATTGCATTCTGGTAATTTTAAGGAGCAGAGAGAGGTACAGGTCTTCTGTAAATGGAGAGTTAAAGAGAAACACAGTTGCAGGCTTGGCCTCTGATGCAGGAATGTGTACCATCATGAACAGTAAAAGTAGTAGGATGGGGAAATATAAACCCTGGAATTCCTTCTATCCCTGGCATGTCTGTACACAAGAAATATCTGTGAGATGCATCTTTTGCCAGATGTTCAATATGTATGCAGAGCTCTGTAGACATGTGCTAATTCATCCTTCTACCAATGAAATGTACTTCAGATTGTCAATAACTGAGAGACTTAGTGGCACAGGGAAGGGTAGTATTGATAGAATTATGGTATAATGTGGTATTTTATAGGAACTGTAGTGAGAAACATGTCTGGGAAAGAAAGATAAAGCTGAGACAGGAAATGATAAGCTTTGGATAACATAATACGGTAAGGGAGAGGTACAGAATAAGAGTGGGGTAATTATACAAGTAGTACATTAGCCTGAAGGTCTCCTCCTGTTGTGAGTGGTGTTTTTTTCCCCAGTTATAAAAGATGGGCAGACAAAGGGCACGTGTTCAGAAACTACTTGATCTTTGTTCCTAAATATGATGTAAACATTCATGTCTGGGTAGATGGGATCAGGAATGGTCTTCTGCACATTCGTTCTATACCCTTCTTTGATACTCTTCTCTGTGTCCTGTTAAGCATCCTGGATTATTTACGTGTTGCTTCATTTGTGGATATACAAATAAATACAAAACATGATATTTAATTTATAAGGTTAAACATGTATTTTGTTTGAGGCTGTAGAGCCAATTGTATCCTGGGCTGCATCAAGAGAACTATGGCCAGCAGGCTGAGGGAGGTGATTCTCCCCCTTTACTCCACTCTGGTGAGACCTCACCTTGAGTAATGCATCCAGTTCTGGAGCCCCTATTACAGGATAGATATGGATGTGCCAGAACATGTCCAGAGAAGGGCCACGAGGATGCTCAGAGGGCCAGAGCTCCTCCCCTATGAGGACAGGCTGAAAGAGTTGGGACTATTCAGTCTGGGTAAGAGAAGGTGCCAAGGAGACCTTATTGTGGCTTTATAGTACCTTAAGGGGGCCTACAATAAAGCTGGTGAAGGACATTTCAGAATGTCAAGTAGTGATAGGACTAGGGGGAATGGAGCAAAACTAGAAGTGGGTAGATTGAGATTGGATGTTAGGAAGAAGTTCTTCACTGGGAGGGTGGTGAGACACTGAAACAGGTCGCCCAGGGAGGTGGTGGAAGCCTCATCCATGGAAGTTTATAAGGCCACTCTGGATGTGGCTCTGAGCAACCTGATCTAGTATGAGATGTCCCTGCCCATGGCCCATGGCAGGGAGGTTGGAACTAGATGATCTTTGAGGTCAGTTCCAATCTATCCAACCCTGACAATTCTGTAGTTAACTACCCTAAGATAATTGGGTTTGTAGCTTCTCAACCTGCTTTTACTGAAGGTAGAATATCTTCTACTTATCACAGGGAAACAAGGAAGTAGCTTTGCATGGCATTAGACTACTCCATAATAACAGCATATTTAGTTTAATATCCTGCAAATCCTCATGCTTCTTCCCTGTGATAACTTTTTCAGGAAACAATATCCAAAGAGCACTGTGGATTTTTTTTTTTTGAAGGAGACATAATCTCTTAAAACATCCTGCAAGCAGTTATATTTGAATTACTGATAATTAATCCCTACAAGCTAATCTAAAATCTAATAGCCACATTTATATATTTGGGATTTAACCCCTTATGAGAAATTAAAACCCTAGAAAAATATATCATCTGCAAAATTATCTTGCCCTTCCTAATCAGATTGTTAGTGCTCTGAAAATATGCTGAAGCAATACAGGGATCTGGAGAGTAATGAGCCATTCACATAAAAAGAAAGAAGCCTTAAATCTAAGCACAGATACATACCAGACTAAATTCTGGATGTCTGTTTTTTCAGTATTCTGAGCCTAATTAACATTTCTGCCTCAATTTCCCCATTAAAACATGAGAAGCAATAAAATGCTTACCTTTATAGTCATAGGGATGCTCTGTTGGTAATTAGATGCTGTCAGACTGAATTACTGTAAATTACAGTAATTACTGTTCATTAATTAATTCTGTCAGTTTTATGTTTTATTGTAATGCACTGTCATAGTGCTATAGTGTTTAAATTGGATGCCTTTAAAATGAACATTCACATTAAAAAGGAGTGAAAGAGAACCTTTTATTGAAATTAAAAAAAGTTCCAAAGAAATATTTTATTATGATCTAATTTTGGCTATGGGATTCTGAAGCTGAAAAGTACTACATACTGGTAATTGCCTGTATTATTATAATTAAAAATGATAGAAAAAATATGAAGAGGCATTAGGTATTTAAATTGAACTGCTTATTTTAGAGAAGAATTTAGTATTTAATTGTAGCATTCTCTGTTGAACCAGGTGTGTTTCCAGGGAATGTTTCATGCCAAAGAGAATTAAGGCAGGAAAGTTGACATTTCCCTTGGGAGTAGAAGACTAAATACTAAATCTGTATCTCCTGCTGCTGAAAGTGAGGCTTCCTCTGGCTCATACAGCACTGAAATACCATTCCTGTTGGTTTCCTGTAGTAGTAGTGCAATTTACACTATTGCAATGAAGTGATTGTAATTATGCTATTGCTATGTAATAACATAATTTTAGAGAAATTATGTTATGATTTTGTCTGTGTTAGTGATGTGTAAACTCGGAGACAAAAGGTTCTGCTGTTTCTACTTCTTGACTAAGGCAGTGTTGGCAGAGTATATCCATTTCAAACATCCTAAGCAGAAAAGGGCCCTGGAAGTGAAAATGAAATGAAATGAAGTTGTAAATTACCGGTGGAGTAGATGAGTGCTTTACATCATGAACTAAGCATACAATGTAGTAAGTTCTGCAGTAGTTAAAAAAAAGAATTGTAACCATCTTCTGTTCATGGACACTCTGGTGCAATTTAAATTAGACTAGAAAGGAGAAACTCAAATTATGACTATAAACTAATACAGGCTCTGCCTACCCAAGAGTCCTATGACCCATCAAGTGAGAAGGGAGGAACATATGCCATGAGAGACAGTGCCAATATACAAACCACATGCAGACTGTTAAGTTTCTCTAGAAAACCTGTGTCTGGGTATCTACAGTACTAATAAAAAGGAGCACCTGTTCCAGACCCCAAACATAATCTGCAAGAAAACAACTATCAAGCTAAAATAAGCACTTAAGCAAGCTGCACTTCACAGTATAGAGCTTCCAACAACTGGTGTTTTCTAAAGCACCATGCAAAAATAAATGTTTTCTTGCTGTATGAACTAAATGTTGGAAGATACAAAAGATATGTTTGTGACTAATAGAACTGTTTGATGGTTTTATTATGTATCATATACAACATATATTTTGTTGAAAGAAGTGTTGGTTTGAAAGGAGCAGTACTGAGCTCTGTCTTGCTCTGAGGCAGGAGGCAGGTTTTATGGAAACTGTGGAATCGTAAAATCACAGAATAGCTGAAGTTAGAAGTAATCGTTATTGGACATCTGGTCCAACCTCACTGCTCAAGCAGGGCCACGTAGAGCAGGTTGTACAAGACCATGTCCAAATGGCTTTTTGAGTATCTCCAAAGATATTTCCACAACCTCCCTGAGCAACCTGTGTCAGTTCTCATCCTCCCTCATGGTGAAATGTTGCTCCTGATGTTGTCAGCATCGCCTGTGATTCAGTTTGTGCCCACTGCCTCTGGTCCTGTCACTAGGCACCACTGAGAAGAGCCTAGCTCCATCCTCTGTGGACCCTTTCTTCAGTTATTGATAGACACACTGGGCACCACTGAGAAGAGCCTAGCTCCATCCTCTTTGCGCCCTTTCTTCTGTTATTCGTATACATTGATGAAGTTACCCTTCTCTTCTCCAAGCTGAACGGTCTCAGCTCTCTCAGCTTTTCTTATATAAGATATGTCCTGATCCCTAAGTCACCTTAGTTTTCTTGTCTGAACACTCTCCAGTGTGCCCATGTCTTGAACAGGGGAGCCCAGAACTGGATACAGTACTTCAGGTGTGGCCCCACCAGTGCTAAGTAGAGGGAAAGGATCATGTCTCTTGACCTGCTGGCAACACTCCTCCTAAGGCAACCCAAGACACCATAAATCCTCAAGGCTAAGGGCACATTTCACAGTCACAGTCAGATTGTTGTCTACCAGGACCTCCAGATATTTTTTTCACCCACTTGGTCTCCAGGTAGTAGCTTCCAGCATGTACTGGTGGATGGCATTGTTCCTTCCTAGGTGCAGAACTTTGCACTTTGTTGAGCTTCATGAAGTTCCTGTCAGTCCTGTTCTCCAGCCTGTCAATGAAAAGCTCAGTGAAGTTAATGCAAAAAGGAGAGCTGGAAGAAAGGTCAGCTCACTCTAAGAATAGTGAGCAGGGATAGATTTATTTACAAGCATTTCAAGTCTCACCCAGCAGTTCAAACTTTTGGTGTTTTAAGAGTCATTTGTTGTGTTGGGGTTTTGTTTTGTTTAGGGTTGCGTTTTTGGTTTTTTTTGGCTTGTGCTGGTTTAAGACTAATTGGAATATTTTAANGGGGGGCAGGTAACTCCCAAACCCACATCAGTTTTTTTTGCTTTTGTTTTGTTTTGTTTTATTGTTTTTCTAGTAAAACATACCTTAAGGGAATGAAAACCAAGTATCATTTGATGTGCTCACTTCAAGAAGACAAGGGAGAAAAAGGTAATTCCACTTCAAGGATCTGCTTGATTCAAGTCCCTTAGAGCAGAAAGTTCCCATAAAAACAAATGTATTGACACTCAGATTTCTTTAAACTGGAAGGTATTTAGGTCAAGCTTCTCTGTTGATACTAGCTGTGGTACCATTTCAGGTAGGTGGAATGAATCAGATTTGGAGCTTTTTTGGATCAAAACTCCCTTTAAGGCAAAATCAAAGTGGAAGCTGTGCAGGTCATGAAATCCTGGAGTCACACTGTTACTGTACAACACTATTACCCAAGCCAAATGGCACTTTTTGCTCTGATTTACTTTCTATATTGATCAAAAGCTAAAGTATTGATTGCAGTGGAGGTAGCAGAGGCCATGAGGGTATGAAGTCCTAGTACAGTAAAGACAAATGGTAAAATGCATTCTAGAATATTACTGTACTGTTCAATCCTCTTAAAGAAGCTTTGGATGGAGTAAAACTGTTTGACTGCCAATATAATTGATAACTGGTAAACAGTCTTCAAGAGTCAGTGTGGAAATAATCCTGGTAACAACCTAGCTGCCTCCAAACATAAAAGCATATTCTCTGTTTAATCTAAATGGGCACCAATACTTAATCAATATTTCAGTGATGTGGTAGATCAGTGATATTATTCCAAATAATTTTGATTTTTTTATTCATTTTTTTCAAACTAACTAAATAAATAAATGTGCAATGGGAAGTAGATTTTTTTTTCTACAGTTTTGCTCTTTTTCCTTTGTTTTCTTGCTAGTGTTTTGCTTTCCAAACTGGTATGAGCCTGCTATGCTAAAGATTTGTATCTCTTCTTAGAGAGCTACCCCAGACCTTTGTTTTGATGTCAGATGATGAGATAAATTATTATTTCACTAGTTTTAAAAAGGACTGTGTTGCCTAATTTGAAAGTAAAATTCTATTGAACAATAGTAAAATCAAATCCTTTTGGTAATCTGAGATTTTCTCAAGGGCTTATTTTCAGAGACTGCCTGAGAAAAAAAATCACAGACTGATCTGTTTGCAGAATTTTCTATTTAAAGGCACCTGTTAAATGAGATGGAAGGCATTTTTATGTGTTTGTGTTTGTCTTCATTGCTTCCAATTGTATCGCCTGCACGTATCACAGCAATGAATGAGAGATAAAACTGTCTCCTTTGGGGGTATGCAAATACTGGTATTTGGCTACTTAACATTATCAAGCAGACTTTATTTTGGTTTAATTCTTTTTTTTTTTTCTCTTAAGTAAGACTTTCACCATGAATAGTCTCAGCTACTGAATGAACTCAATATATTTGTCATAATTTTCCTATCAGTTCTAATTAGAACAGCCCTTTACATTAAAATTTTTTTTTTTTTTTGTTTCTACAACTACAGAAGAAGGGATTTCATTGATAACAGTGAAATACTTTGTTGCAACAGCAAGTGGAGGTTTTATTTTGGAAGTACTAGTAGCAATTACCTTCTTTCTTATAATTTAAAAATACCTAGGTTGAAGTCTCTCTTCTCTGGCTATCAATATGGTGTTTAGGAAGTCCAGGAATTACAGAAGACAAGGGACAGGTAGAAAGAATTCATAGGATTCAAGGTTAAACTTGGTTATTTTTGCCTGTTAAACAAATGGCAGCTTAGCACAAATAATGCAATGCCTAGTACACATTTAGGTAATTCCTAAAAACTAATTCCAGGTGATGCAATACTTATACCTAACATGTCAAAAGATATTTGTGTCACTCATTACTATGAAGGGGTTCTCATAACTAGTCATGCTGAATTTCTTCAGTCTTCTTTCAATTACTTAAACAGGCATTTGCTTCAGTCTGAATATGAAAAATAAGACAATGAGTTCAGTTCAATTTGTAGATCTTCTGGACTAGGTTAAAGTGCTATTTTTTCAGATAGTGTACTACTTCCCACCTAATTTTGCCCCAATTCTATTACATTGTTATGTAATGAAGATGCTAGTGTTAATGCAATGTACTTCCTCTACAGACACAAAAATTGGTGACAAACAGGAACCATGTAAAATTAAAAATAATCACGCCACGTAATAAGGGAAAAAGTTATTAGTATTAAGTATTAGTATTATCCTATTAAAAGTAAATAGATTTTTTTTAATGAAAAACTATCTTTTAATGTGTAGTGCCTAAAATTCTTTGTAGAAGCAAGTGTAAAGTCACTCATTATGTTTGTGGATGATTCATAAATTAAAAGGATATAAAAAATGCCACAATGGCTGCAGTAGTTATAATGGCTTAACCCACCATGCTGTGCTAGATACCTTCTTCGTGGTGGTACTACATGCTAAAGTACCTATTCACATTCCCACTGAAAATCATTAAGATGACCCCAGGTGACCGCATACTCCAAAGGAGAGGTTTCAGGAGTGGCAGATACCCCACAATGTCATTGCTGAGCCTTTCCAGAACTTGCCCCTCCACTAGCTCTGCTACATGCTTCAAGCTCTCCCTGTTGATGCTTCTGTGAATAACTCATTTACACTATATTTATCTGTGCTTGCTATCAGGCCTGGATGGGTAGACCAGACAGCACCAGGCAGTGGCTCCACAGAGTATTTAACATACGTACCAAATAAGGACCCTTTCTGTTAGCTTTTCCCTGCCGTGTGTTGTATCGGCATTGGCCAATGCTGCTGGCTGTCTAAAGTTGAATTGCAGGTCCAGCTGGCTTCTGGTTGCTGGCACCAGGAGCCAAGGTTGAGCTGGGACCATGTGCATCTGTTTTCTGTAGCTGCCAAGGAACAAGATGATACTATGGGAAATAGCAAACATACTGTGATGACCTTGTTAGGCGTGCTGACATGGGTGGTTGCTAGACAGATTTGAGTTGCCTGGGAAACCTCCATTTCAGCTCTCAACCTACCATGTCAGGTCAAGAGCCTGTGTAAAGACTAGCTTTTATAGAAGCTAAGCTAAGCATTTGTAGAAGCTAAGTGCTGGAAGGTGTGAGGTGGCTCTTTTCTTAGTCATCATTACGGGTACTTTGTGTAGCTGTGGCTCTAATTGTGGCTACATATGTAGTACGTTTTCTGTTGCAGCTGCATGTGGTGTGCCATGCAGCACTGGGCTCTTACAAGTAAGATTTTTTACTACATCCTGCTGTGAAAAGAAACCATATGTGAAGTCATGAGGACATGGAAGAATGGTATGAAAAGATGGTTGTGTGGAATTTGCTGCATTGTGCTGGAGGATTAGATCTCCATGAACTGAAGCAGCCTTAGGCAGTCACTTCTGACCATGGGGCGATCCAGAAAGTATGCAGCTGGAATTGTTGAAAAGACCATATCAATTTCCTCCCAAAAGTTTCAAAAGCCAAGACTGGGAATTAGAAGGAAATTATGCATGAATGCTGTGGGGTCATTTTCAGAAGATGCAGTGTATGCACTGTATGCAAACTCTATTTTTTTAGGATATTGTGATGGATCGAGCAGCCAGTAATGTAGGCATCCACCAGCTCTTTGCTCACTGCTCCCCACTCCCAGCCCCTAGAACACAATAGAGAAGAGAAAAGTAAAAAAAAAAAAATAATGGAATCATTCTGGTTGGAAGTATCTTAAAGATCATCAAGTCCAACCATTAACTGAGCACTGCCAAGTCAACGCTAAACCATGTTCCTCGGCACCACATCTCTGTGTCCTTTAAACTACTCTGTGTCCTAAAACTACCTCCCTGGACACACCAATGCTTTACAACCTTTTCTGTGGTGGATATTTTCCTAATGTCCAATCTAAACCTCCCTTCACACAACTCACATAAAGGAAGCCATTTCCTTTTGTCCTGTCACTTGTTTACTTGCCAGACTGACCTCTGCCTTGCTGCAGCTTCATTTCAGTTACATGTAGGGAATGATTAAAGTCTCCTCTGATCCTCTTTTTCCCAAGACTAAAAAACCCAAGTTGTCTCAGCTGCTCCTTTTAATACTTATGCTCCAGACACCTCACACCAGCTTTTTGCCCGTGTTTGGACATCGTCCAAAACCTCAGTGCCCTTCTTGTAGTAAGGGGCCCAAAACTGAACACAGTATTCAAGGTGCAGATTCCAGCACTGAATTTAGAGCCACAGTCACTTCCCTAGTTCTGCTGGCCACACTATTTTTAATACTGACCAGGAAAAAAAAAAAGAAAAGAAAAACTTGTGGGCAAGGTAAAGACAGTTTAGGTGAAGGAGGAAGTCACATACCACCTCCTACAAGCAAGATATTGCCAAACCAGCATGTCTGCCTTTGGCAAGGTACTCTGTTTTTTATTGGTAAGCAGGCAATATCCCTTCAGTCAGTTTGCTTCAGCTGTCTGGGCTGTGTCCTCTACCACCCTTTGCCTGTCCCCAGCCTTTTCACTGCAGGGAGCACAGTGAAAAAAAGTAGGAAGCCTTGATGTCACGCAAGCTGCTCAGCCATAGCTAAAGCACTAGTGTGTTGCCAGCAGTGTTTTAGTAACAAATCTACATACAGCGCCATGCCAGCTAATATGAAGAAAATTAATGTCAGCTCAGCCAGATCTAGTATCTATGCTGAAATGGAAGATTTGGAAGATGAACATGCTCATAAAAGTGCATATCTTATAGACAACCTGAAAAAGCAAATATAGCCTCAGGTGAAGGTAGGAAAACTTATCATTACACATTTAGGACCCGGGGCCGATTATACTAGGCTTGTATGCCTGGTTCTGATGCTGACAATTCAAGAATGATATTGAAAAATTGGAAAGAGTTCAGAGAGCAGTCTTGAAGATGATGAAATAAACATGCTTTGCTATATGAGACTCCAGGAGTTCAGTTTGTACTAATCAAGACATTGATTTAGAGTTAAAAGAACTAGAAATCTCCTGAGGCCTTTTCCAGCTCTAACTCTGCAATACAGAGTTAAAGGAACTAATGTTACAACTTTGACTTTAAAAAATGCAGAACAAGCACAAGATTTTTTCTAACAGCAGTTGCCATTATCCTTTGGGACAAGTCAGTGAAGTTGTTGGTTTGAAAATCTTAAACTCAGGATTTTCTGTTTGTTTTCCAAAGCAGTCCTCTAGTTTACTACAGCTACTGCTTGCTGTTTTGGTAGAGTGCTGAATGCACAGAATTCCTATGGGTAACATCATACAGGATGTCAGAATATTGAATTACAATGAATCCTGCTGGCTTTACAGTCTGACATCCACAGAATAAATTAAACCCTCCATTTTTTCCAGTTTCATATTTCTTTACTCAACTCGTATTGGTTTTTGTATTACCATATATAAAAGTGTGATGGTTTGGGAG